>LBNU01011774.1:1355-29997 GCA_014162995.1 Artemisia annua | reverse complement strand
TTTTTTTTTTTTTTTTTTTTTTTTTTTTTAAATTAATTTGCAGGATATAACACGTTTGATTGGTATAGAAGAGATGGTCACTCCTCTTGGATACGCAAGAAAATGTGCATAAAGGTTACATTGCTTTTTCATTTTGTTACATTGTACTGTAATATTTTTATATACGGAGTAGTTGATTATCATTTTTTGAGGTTAAGAAGGGTAAGCATTTTTTTTAAATTATATATTTTAGTTTGTATTTGCATGTGAAAGTGGAATTTGTGAGGGTTGTTTGATTGAATGATTGTTTAATAATGGATATTTTGATTATATGCATGGATGGATGTATCAATGAAACGAAGTTTCTTGCTTCATTCCTATCTTTGAATGTTTCTTCTAATTAATAGTGCAAGCAGGCCATACCTCATAACCAAAAAGTGGACTTTGTGCTGGATATTTTGCTAAGAGACAACTACGATTTTGGATATATGTCAATTCAATAACTTATGTGTTACGTATTTTTAATGTGACTGATATATACATTTCAAAAGCATCTATCGGTTAATGCATCTAGAACTAGAATAACACATACGTTGACACGTTGTATTTATCTATAGTTTCTTTCCACTTTTCTATACACTCCGTATGGTTCACATAAAAAGTTGTTTTTCATACTTGGACTAGCTTAGAATCTAAAATTGACGATTCCGATCCTACATGGCTTTGATTTATTTGCACATCTTTGAATATTGAATAAAATCATTTATCATGTATTAAAACCGTTTTAGCATTTTTGGTAGATTACATAAATTTTTGTTGAGGACTTCATTTTTCTCTATCTTGTAGTTTCCAAGTTCCAATCCTTCCATGATCGATCTTATTACGTGTATCATTTGTGCACAACCAGAACCAGCCATGATGTCCATGTGTTATTCGTATACTACTGTATTCAAGTAGGGGCAAAATGTTTGTGCCTCTTCTTTGCTTCCATTTGCTATTGTTAGTGTAACCTTGTTTTATTTAACAAAAATGACACCCATTCAACCAATTCTTTGTCAATATTTAACTTTCATCTCAATATATATTCATGATGGCAAATACTTGAAATAAAGCATTTACTAAAACTTATATGTTAAAGTAATATATTTATTATAATCAATTTTTTGAATACTAAGAGGCTTGTTTGTTTATTAAGAGACTATGGATCTTAATCTTAATCTAATTCGAACATCTAAATCTGTATTTGTGGTTGAAATGTCTAACTCGGAATATAGCTTTTCTTTATTGAACGGCAAGATTGTATAAAAAGAAATGAACTACTAGCAAGGCGCTAGAAGCCAAAAGGTACAAACAAGTGTAGAAATACAACTAACATCACAATCTAGACACTTCCGGAGGCTTTTACTTCGAGGGCTATAAAAAGGATGAAGAAACTCTTGCCAATTACTGAAAACCAAGACAATAGAAAAATCCCCACTCGCGGAGGGCGAGCCACCTGTTTTTACTCCTGAATGTTTTTGATACAAGCTGATGAGTGAGTTCTAGTTAGGGTAAACTTGAACCACGGATCGTTGTCCCAACGAGGGTTGAATTGATCTTGTCACTCGAGTCGTGAGATATGTGAGATGAATAGGTTTAAAAGATGAGATTTGGTTTTAGTTATACTACGAAAGATTGTTTAAAACTTAAATGAAATAAAGAACAAGAGTAAAAGAAATAAGTGGAACGAGAAAAGAAAACATAAAGACAAGTGATACGTAAAACAAATGAAATTAAACATGAAACTATAAGAGAAAGAAATAAATAAAATGTTTTTGGAGTTTAAGTTTTAATTAACTAAAAGAAAAATTAAACTATAGAAAGGTTTAAAGATTAAACGACTAAAGTTAACGAATAAGAGAAGAAAGTAAAATAAGTCGTAATAAAACTAAAAAGGTTTAAAGAAATTTCGACGGAGTGTCGTTAAGAAGAATTTAAAATAAGACCTCACTCGTAGAAACGATGAGGAGATAAGAAGCCAAGCCCGGCTTATCAGAAAAATAAAACTCGACACAAGATAAACTAGAAACTAGCAAACTAAAATGAAACTCACGCTAAATGACGCTAAATGACCATACTTGCAAAAGAAAGTGACACCATACTCGCAAACTTTGAGAACCAAACTCGCAAAGTATTTTGATACTAGCAAAGATGAGTTGCCAAGTTGAAACTCGCAACAAAAGATTGCTTACTCGCAATTTTGGAAGTGAAACTCGCTAAGGAAAATGTACCATACTCGCAACATCCAAACAGCCATACTCGCTGAATACAAAAAAAATGATACTCGCTAACTAGTTATATGTGATACTCGCTATTGTTTTAAAATCCCATACTCGCAATCGAAAATGATCCATACTCGCTAACTTAATTTTGATACTCGCAAACTACAAGTTTTTTAATCCCTACTCGCTAAACCCTAACTCAAAGACATCAAACTCGCAAAAACCTAATTTCCTACTCGCTAAAACCCATTTTTTTAGAAGCTGAACTTTTTATACGTGAGCTAAATGATTAAATCTAATAAAACTAATGAAAAACTTAATAACAAACACGTTTAAAAGACCAAATAAGTTGTTATAAAAGCATGCGACTAAAAACAAACCCTAACCCATTTCTTCTATATCATACGAATTCAAAAACCATGCAAAGGTGGTAAAAATTATTATATAAGCTTTTATTAGATTATTAAGACGCGAAAATAAGCTCAAAAGATTTAAAAGATGTAAGAAGAATGATTGAGATGGAGAGACAAAATAAGCTAGGGAAAGATTTAAGACATGAAAATAATAACTTGCATAAAATAAACTTACACTAATACATGAAAATAAACTAAGACTCACTAAAAAAACTGGTAAAATGAAGGCTAGGGGTGGTATTTAAGGGAGCAAGGGAAGCTTCCTTTTTTACATCGTGTACACTTAGCCCCCTAGTCTTTTACATTTCATGAAAACTAAGCGTAAACTTAAGATACAAAGCTACTAAACTTTCTGAAAATGTAACTTAAGTCCTTGTAACTTGAGGTGATGTGTTGACGAGCTTTCCAAAAGGTCTTCAAAAGCTTAAAAGTGATCACTTGCTCGGATTTGGAAAGTTTAACTTCATAATCATCTTTGAACTTTGATTAAGCGTCTCTTTTATTTTCTTGAGCCTTTGAGAAATAATTTGTCTTCACGGGCTTTTCTTAAGTATATTTCATCTTTTGCTTGACTTTAGAACTCTTTTCCACATCTTGTGCTCGTTTTAGGCTTTTAGGTTGCTTTTCATGTTGTTTTTGCAATATCCTCACCTGCACAGTCATAAACACAAAAACACGATATCTTTGGCTTTTAACGTTAGTTTTTGGTCTATAATAGTCTAATAATGGTGAATAAAAGGTATGTGAATAAGCACATACCACAAGCCCCGAGGAAAAAACCAACAATACAAAGCATAAAAGAGGAATAAAATAGAACTCCAAAAGAAGTCCAAAAGCCCATCATTGAAAAGCAACCATAATCATCTCAGTTCTCACATCCAAACTCCCAAATAGCAAAGGACATTTCAACCAAGAACGCCAATTGAAATTGAAGTAGCATCTGTTAAAACACAAAGAATAAAACAATTGGGCAATCTCATAAAAAAGGAAATCCAAGTGAGGGTGATCCCAACAAAACCTGATTACGAAACCTCCAAATAACCCCCCACATGACATAGCAAACTCCTTCTAAAACATCCTTAAGACGTTTAAACAAGCGAAGGTTATTGAACCAATCGAGCCAATCACTATACGAGGAAAACTCTTGAACTCATAACGCCCACCAGCGAGTAACCTTGAGCATTAACTGACGAGCTAAGTGACAAGAAAAAAGAAGATGCGACATGGACTCCACATCAGAACAATAGAGAGGACAAAGAATTGAGGAGATATACATACCACGAAGAGAGAGGTTCAACTCCGTGGGAAGCTTATCAATACAAACCTCCAAGCAAAGATGTTTATCTTAATGGGAATAACTTTAAGCCATCTAGTAGGGACACCCACCTTAGGCAATAAAGAGTCATCAATAAAGCAACGAGCCGGTTTCATAGAAAATTCTCCCGAGAAATCTAACCTCCAAATCCATTTACCACTAATTTGAGGAAGAACAATAGAAGATGTACTTTCAACGAGAAGCTTGAGCTGCTCTTCTTAATTTTAACCCATCTAACCGGAATATATCTTAATGTGAATAAGAAGCTGAGAAATCTGAATCTGACTCATACAACATTGTTTGTTTGTTTTTTTAAATGTTTGACTTCATTGATTATCAATAAAAAATTTTCACCCGTCACAAAACAAGACTTCAAATTGACTCAATAATAAATGGGTTATTATAGTTGTGGTTACAAGGTGGTCGACATGGGTCACTCTTTTAATAAGGGGGTTATGTTTTGGTTGACATTCTTAACCCGTCAAAGTGTGTTTGGGTTAGGCTTAACATTTCATTACGAATTGTCACCCATAACTATTATTATCTTGTACATTATTCATTTAAAAAATATATATACAATGATTATCTTTACTATACGAATGGAGAAGTCGGAACAAGAAAAAAAAAAATACAAAATGAAGAAAAAACAAAAAAAGAAACAACAAAGTTATAACTTATAAGACATTAAGAGGTGTTAAGACACTCCCTCAACATCTATTTCAATAAGAGTTTTTAGCCTCTTATTGCCTTTTAATGAGCAGAAAAACGCTCTTAATTTTAACTGCCTCTTACCTCTTTTTAATGACAGAGAAAAAACAAACACACTTTTAAACACTTTTTTATCCAAACTTTTGGCCATGTCTAACTGAATCAAATTAAAATGCTATTAAGAGGTTTCTTTTAAAAACAAACACAGCCTCAAGTTCTTTATTTTAGAAAATAGAACATAAACCAAACTAAAAAAACCACCCTCTTCAATACCATGGTTCTAAAGGCTCTAAGTGTGGCGTGAAAAGACGCGATAAGGCGCGAGGTGTGCCGCCTTTTTTGAATTCAACTCCGAAAAAGTTTTTGTTTTTTGTTTTTTGTTTTTTTTTTGTTTTTTTTAATGAAAAAAATTACATGCAATGATAGTCTTTTGACTTTATTCTCTTATTGATTACACTTTTTGTAAACTTGATATATATGAAATATGATATAATATATAAATGTATAAATATTTTCATATTTTGTACCGCTTTAAGTCACGGCTTAAAAAGCATGTTTTCGTCATGGCTACTAAAACGTAAGACTTGACCATGCCGACACACCATCCCTCACGCTATTTATCACCTTAGTCAAATACACACAAACAGACATCCATGAATGGCCAAGAAATGCTACCACCATAAACATCTTTACAAAATGATATCCAAAAAATGACATAGAATCTTTATTTGTGGATGTATATAAGAGAGATAATATAAAAGTAAGAGAGAAAATGCCACATGTTATTATATGGATATATTTTTGTAAATATTTTAAGGGTGAGCAAAACCGACCGAATCTCGATAATCCCGAAAAACCGACCAAAACCAAACATCCCGAATCCCGAACCGACCATACTCGGGTCGGTATTCGGTTTTGATTTTTCAGACATTCGGTTTTTGGGACGGGTCGGGTCGGGACAAAAACCGAAAAGACAAACCAATATCGGGACAAAACCGACCGAACCCGACTAAACAGAAACCAAACCCGACTAAACAGAACAATTCAGTTCGGTATTCGGTTAGGGTTTTCCCCGAACTCGGTTTGTGTGTTTTTGGAATTAGGGTTTTACCATTATTGTCATCAATAAGTTATACATACGGGTAATTATGTACTCCAACAATTATAAGTTGATAATCTTATATAGAAGATGTTTGGCTAAGCTTATGAATTAAGCTTATGCTTATATTATATAAGTAGTTAGTAGCTTATATATTATGAGTTTATTAGTTCTTGCTAAGTGTTTGACTTAGCTTATCATACTTAAAAGAGTGGAATGAACAAAAAAATATATAAATATTACTCTAATTGGGCGTAAATACTATATAAGTATACAAGTTTTTTTTTTATATAATATCCTTATATAAACACATTCCTCCTCAAATAAGCCATAGAAAATTGGAGCTTATCAAAACCCTTATATATAAGAATTATAAACTCATAAGCTCACACATATAAACTTACCCAAATATTTAATTTAGGCTTATTTAACACGTATAAACTAAGCTCCCTAAAAATGACCCACGCGCGTATAAAATCCCCCGGTGTTGGCGAAAACCTATTTAAGTAGTTAGCTACTCGTATTTCTTCTCCTTCCCACAACTTCAAACTAGAAACCCTCATTTTTTATCTCCTCTCCCGCCGAAAAAATCTTTCAGGTACTATTTTGATTATTAATTCAAGTTTTAATTACGATTAAATTATTTCTATCTTTTAAATCATATCTTTATGTTTCTGATGGTTTAGTATGCCTTCAATAGTTTAACCCTTTAGTTGCTTTTGTTATGTAATCGTTATAATTAGTTAAAATAAATAGTACCCACCAAGTGTTTGTTAAAATGTCACAAAGAAACTTAAGCTGTGTTTTTTATTTTTATTATTATTTTTTTTTGATTTTCTCCTATTTCCTATCTTTTGGCGACTAATCCTCGGGGTCCACACAGATTCAAACCAGCCCTCCCTTTTCAGGAGGTTGGCGTGGCCACTTCAAGGTTGCTTGCACCTAGCGGGAATTGAACTTCAGGCCTCACACGTTTTAGAGCGATAGTCACAAGCCCTTTTGGCACTAGGCCACCCTGAGTGGTTTGGAGTTTTCGAGAAAAAGAGTTTTTTAGCGGCGTGAACTCTTTCTGGAAAAGAGTGTTTGCTTTTCCTCTTATGTCTGCCGCGCAAGTGTGTGTTTGTTTTTAGGCATAGGAGCCAAAACAGAGTTTTCTGACTAACGTTTTATAGATTTTTTAAAAAATTTATTACCACTTCTTGTTTATTAAAGACTTCGTGTTCACCTCTTCTCTCACATACATGGTATTGCATATCAAACATAGAACGTGTGAGAAGACAAACATAACTCTTAGGGCCTTTTCTTTTTTAGCTTTGTGATATTTTGTCGTTTGACTTGCAGTATATCATTAGAAAATACAATCTATAACTACAGACCTTGTTTAATTAATACACAAACAGATGAGGACTCGCTTAGTAAAGCTCAAAAAACGGCAGAACCTTATGGTTGTAGCTATTTGCGTAATCACTTTAGTGGAACATGCGTAATTTGTAATGCAGTTCAATGTATTAAGATTAAGAGTTACATAAGTCAATTTTTGTCGAGACTGAGGTAGCATATAAACTGTTGAATCAGTTTTGTTTTTAGCCCGGTCCATTGAGAATTGACCAGTAGATTTCATTCTTAAACTCATCCATGCACAACACCTCATCCATAGTCTCCATTGGTCATTGTTGCATCAGTAACAGGAAACGTCGTCCAGCTGCATCCTTGTGACCATTGCCTCGCATCTCCCTTGTTTGATCTTGGGTTTTGTTGGTCCCCATAGCTACTAATATATGGTTTTTTTGTTTTCGAATTTGTTTGTTTTGCTTTTAAGCTAAGTTTCTATTAATGGTTTGTTGCTTGCTACTTGACCACTTTAAATTGGCTTTTTAAGTAGATTGGACGATTGTATGGTAACTAGATCTTGCGTGTCAAACATCCCCTTACATTATATCATTAGAAAATAATGTATAACTGCAGACCTTGTTTAATTACTGCACAAACAGATGTGGACTCGCTTAGTAAAGCTCAAAAAATGGCAGAACCTTAAGGTTGTAACTATTTGCGTAATCACTTTAGTGGAACATGCGTAATTTGTAATGCAGTTCAACATATTAAGATTGAGAGTCACATAAGTGGAATACTCCAATATGATAAATAGGAAAAGTGAAGAAAACTCATATACTCCGGATGACATAACCGAAACTATTGACATTGACCAATGTTCAAATTATTGTTAATCATGGAGAATGCTTTTTTTTCGTTTTTTCTTTTTCAGAAAGTGACATTTGTCTTTGGGTTTTGCAGCGTATTCAGTGAATAATCTTGACTTATTCAGTACAAGATGATGGATGCCTCAGAGGAATGGAAATCCTTATGGCCGATCTCATTCGTCCACTCTCCGCCATTACTCCTCTCCGCTACTACAACACCTGATGCTATTGAAACCATTGGACCTTTAATCTTTAACCCATCTACAGAACCACAAACCAACTATCACCTCTTCACTTCACATTCCATTTCTCCGCAAATCCCTCCCCCTTTTCCTAGTATCTCTTTTAGAAGATTCCTTAATGCATCTTCTTCTATTCTTCCTTCGACCACAGCTTCTATTTCTTCAGACGTCTCATCATCTTTGATAAATAGTGATCCAATCCTTGCACACAATTCCCTTCAATTGATGAGATGCCCCGGTACTGATTCGACTTTAGCGTTTTTTCCCACTGGTCCCAACTCAGATCAAGTTGGGTTTGTTGTATTGTCTGTTGAGAATTCCCTGTTGAAGGTGAGAGTTGATTGTAGTGTAACTGAAGCTCTTACATCAATAGATTCATTGAGTCATCGGATTATGAAGATTTCTGTGAACGAGGTTGCTGACTGTGAATGTACTTCAGGTACTTGTTGTTCTTTTTACTTTTTTTATAAAATCATATGGTTTGATTTGATTTGGTGTCACTAAGCCGGGGATCGAAAGGTGAAAAATGATCAAAATAGCCTAAATATATGTGTTTCGACAAACTAGCCGAAAACANTTAACCTTTTTTATGGTTGCATTTATCAGGTATTTTTGCTGAACTGATGGCTATTTTGGTATAAATACAAATATTTTTGACATGTTTTATAAATAATAATTTAGATAATGGCAAATTTGATGAATCTCCCTAGAAAAGTTTAAGTTGATTTAGCTTTGGTGAATCTACTTATTTGTTTATTTGTTTCAGCTGATTCTACGATTGGGTACTTGTTGGTGAACACCGTTTATTCTGTCCATTACTATAACATTATAATCAGAATGAAGTCTTCTGGTAGACTTGTACCAAGATTGGAACTAGTTGGTAATAAATTGTTTAAGAGTTCTGCAATAGTCAATGCTTGTTGGAGCCCACAGATACGCGAACAAAGTTTGGTCTTACTAGATAATGGTGATTTATATTTATTCGATTTGGACTGTTGCTCCGATCCCTCAATATCATCTCCACAAGTAATGGGCGAAAAATTAGATGTTTCATGGGGTGAGTCTGTTGCGTCTGAAAATGGGGAGTGGTTAAGTTGTGACTTTAGTTGGCATACAAGAATTCTGATTGTTGTTCACTCAACTACGGTTTTTCTTGTTGAATTACAATCAGAAAAGTCCAATGTTATCCCTTTGCTAAAAGTTGGTACTGATCATCTGCCGAATGATAAATTTATTGCGTTCTCCATTGTTGCTCGTGATCGATTCTATTTTACTTTGGCTTCTAAACACATGCTTTACCTTTGTGATTTAAGAAAACCGATGATTCCTGTTATTCGTTGGGCCCATAATGTTGCTAACCCAAGTACTATGATAGTTTATAGTTTGTCTGATTTGAGGTCACAATCTGATGATGATACTTATAATTGGGCTTCTGAAGAAGGTTATGGTATCTTATTAGGAACTTTTTGGAACAGTGAATTTAGTCTCTTTTGCTATGGGCCGGATGTTAGAGAGTCGAGCGCTTCACGGGTATCGGGTTCTAGTAAATCATTTTGTGCCTGGGGACTCCCTTCCAGTCTTTCCATGGTTACTAATGAATGTCGATGTGGTAGCTGCATTGTTAAGGAGGAGTTTTGTAAAGACAAGCTTCCTAACTGGATTAATTGGCAACAAAAGAAAGAATTCGTGTTGGGTTTTGGGATTCTTGATAAAGAAATTTCTTCTAAATTATTTAAATCTGATGGATTTGGTGGGTTTACACTTGTGACGTTAACATCCTCAGGGAATATTAGATCACACAGATATTGGGCCTCATGGGATTCTTCACAAAGATCAGGAAAAAGTCATAGCAACCAAGGTTTGGATTCAGAAGATTCTGTTTTGTATGAAACTGGTGAAGAGGAATATAAGTTTAAAAAGGTCTTTGAGTACTTTAAATTCAATTGGCTTGACGCATACTTAAAGTCGGATCTTGCGCGAGCCTTGAGTATAGAATTAGCTAAAGACATTGACAATGGAAGGCATAAAAAAGCTTCTTTCGGGCAGGATTTTCATGAAATCATATGCCAAAAGATGAACAATTTAGGATCTTCAGATATTCATGATGTCTTCAAGGACATTAGCTTGCCAACTAGTATACATGAAATTGCTTTAAGAAGTTTATGGACAAAGCTGCCTAAGGAAGTGTTGAGATTAGGTTTCAGTCCATATTCAGATCTCCGAAACGTTAATGGGAAGAATACACCCTTTGAGTTTTTGGAAGTTCCTTGTGAACAATCTCACTTACCTCCTTTTCTATTAAGGTCTCCCTCGTCCCGGAGTAGTAAATGGTCAGAAAAACAACAGCCCAGTAATTCTTTAGTGGGACCCGTGATTCCCATCCCCTTTTTAATGACTTTTCACAAAACCCACATGTTAAAAGCAGATAACGTATCTGCTGACGTAGAAATTGATCTTGAGTGTGATAAAGTAATGAAGATAGCTAATGAAGTTACGTCATTAGATTCTTGTAATGATCATATAGTTTCTCTTGCTGCTGATAATGAAAATGTGTCACAGAGTTCTCAGAATCCACCACAGTTCGCGTCGTATAAGCCTGTTGCATTAGCTGGCAAATCGTTAGTCGATGATAAGATGATGGAAGATTCTGATTTTGAGGATACGAAACATACGAATTTAGTTTTTAGAGTTGGTCAAAAGAATGCGGAAGAGGTTTTCGGCTCGCATTGCCTTTTAAAGTTTAAACCTGATGAAAAAACAAGAGTGTTTGGGCCAAAAGAAATGAAGTCGTACAAGTTATTGAAGAGACAATTTTCCAATTTTAAAGAAGGCTTTAGTAGCTACCAAGAATACAAGACCAAGTCTAACATCCATAAGTAAGTCAATCTGCTTCCCATAGAACATTTATGAACTTGTATATTACTTTCTTACTTGTACTGTTTATTTTGTGTTTTAATTCTCACTTACAATTAATAGGTCTTGAAAGGCTACGTGCATATTATCTAAAGCTATTTAGGTTAACAATGACGAGCAATGGACTTGGTATGATTATCTATTTCCCATTTCAAGTGTTTACTATTTATCTTCTAATATATTGCATGCATTCTGTTGAACTACTTTTGCCTTATATATTTCAAATCAAGATTGAGTGTGGTGAATTCACAAGCTTAAGTAAATGGGTGTTTGTCCTTGCTTATTTGATGAGCTTACGAGCTTATTGAAAATCTGATAAGCTCAATTTTTAATGGTTTACAAGCTTATCCACTTGAGGTTATGAACTTAAATAAGCTATAAGCACAACTGATAATCTCATAAACTATTAAAATTGAGGTTACGAGCTTACCAAATTTTCAATAAGCTTATACGCCTATCAAATAAGCTAAAACAAGCACCCATCAAGTCCTAGAAAGCTTTATTTGTGAATCTCTGATACAAGTGCATCTCTTACCTATATACTTATATGGATTTAGCGTTACCAAACATAAAGTCTAAAGATTTATAGATTATTCATGCATAAAGTGGAACAAAGTTATTGATATAAATAAGTTTTTAGCCGAAGCCTACAGGTGTTTGTACTCTTACTTATTATTCATTTTTGTTTTTTCTTTTTTGTTACAGATCTCAAAGTGTGAAGTTTCAGCACTAACAAATTCTTAAGTGATTGATCTCACCGCATTTGTTTTGTTTCCTAAGTTGATGCCAGGTCGACTTGTAAGTTATTTTCACTTATTTTTCCTCTTCCGTGGCGACTTTAATTTTGTGGTTAATTATTTCTGAAAAACAATTTTTGACAATAGAGATGTATACTTTTGCATATAGTTCAAGTCAAGTATGTGACATGGCTCAAGGTATTCACGTTATTGTTCTTATTTGTTTTGAAGCAACTACAGGCATTGGGAATCATTGACTCTATGTTATTGCTTATTTATACTCCTATCTGCGATTTTAATGTTAATGTGCCGAGCACTCACAAAGTATAAAATAGCATTTGCCATATATACATAGGGATAGAATGATAGAAACAAATGAGACTTCACGTTGTTTGATTACCGGTGTAATTTCGATCATCCTTGAACAAATTTAACCTGCAAATCTGCAACCTAATTAGCAAATATTGTACTTGCTGCAACTGGACAACCAGATCCAGTCAACTTTTTGATACATAAACAGCTTTTACCAAAACAGACCTATAACCTCATATAGATAAACCAGCTTATGTCTATTCTAGTTGTACATGCAATGATGCAAATATTAGTAAGGAAGGGTGATTTGGGTATTTCAAACGTGAGTTAATCTCTTAATTGAAGGTGAGTGCTAGAAAATCTACTATTTCTTATCTTTCTACAGACAATTTAGTGAACATTAATAGAGAGTTGGCTTATCTATAGAATATAGGCTGTTTGGTTAGTAGTATTCTTAAATATTTAAAGGGTTTAATTTGACAAATTGCATCATTACACTAAGGTATTGTGCTATAATAGTTTTTACTTTGCGATTAAAGGTGTTTGGTGAATCGACTTTCATAGTTCTCGTTAAAAATTTATAGTCATTGAAACTACTTATTGGAAGAGGACGCTTGTGCCTTTCAATGATGATTGCCCGAAACAACAGTGCACGTTTAACCCAACTTCTTTCGTCTTTAGAAACAGATAATTTTGTAAGGCAAAAGATTGATAATTAAGTCGAAACTGAAGTAAATATAGTTTCATGATATGCTCAACTTGTTGTCATGTATTAAAAATAGTAATGAGATGATATGATGATCTTGGGAATGAAGAAAGAAGATTGTCTGGCAGAGGTTGCCAAGTATCATACGTGCCTACTCATCTGCATTTATATCTTCTCGACCTAATAACATACTAAAATTACCAATTTCATAGCTTCTTCATATCACGTATGAAAAAAGAAGAGGCAACAAAAACATGGTTAACTTTTTGTTTTTCCTTTGTTCTGATTCTCTTTTTTCAAAAAGGCAAATTACACACCACTATGACTTCCTATTTGAGCATGGTTTATGTAGGTTCACTCGTCATTTCGAGTTAAGTGACGGTAGTCTTAAAGAGGGACACTACCGAAGAGCAAAGAGAGAGACAACTAAGAAATCTAGCAATGGGTCAGAGGTAGTGATTATACATACATTTTAGTCAAAGAAACGAACATAAGATCTTTACATACAAATGTATAAAACAGAATATAAATTAAATCCTTGGCAGATTCGGCACAAACCTTAAGTTAAAAATAGAATTAATAAAATCAACTAGGGATGAGCAAAAGAACCAAAGAACCGGAACCGGACCGAGAACCGGACCGGAACCATGAAGAACCGAACCGGAACCAGAACCAATGGTTCCAGTTCCAGTTCTTGATTTTGAGATTTTTCGGTTCTTGGGTCGGTTCGGATCGGTTCCACCGGTTCTCGGTTCTGGAACCAAATATCCAATAATTATAAAATATGTAATTTTTTTTACTTCTTATCAAAATATTAATCAAATCCTACGTATCATTAAAAATAATAATAATAAATAAATAAATAAATAAAAACCCTACTAGCCATCAAGCCAAACACTCTAAACCCTAATCTTTAATTTACTGAAACATCCACAAATCAATAATTAATCTAAACCTAATAACATTCCAAGATCATTCATCATTATCAAAACAATGGAAGTAAGTTTATATTTTATTTTTATTTGCATTCGATTAGCTTTTACATGTTCATCATGCTAAAATTTGCTAGCACTTTTACATGTTCATCATACTAGTAGACGTGTACTAGCTGTTGCGGTTTGTGATAATTCTGGTGATGTAGCTGCGGATTGTTTAGCTGTTGCGGTTTGTGATAAAACGAGCCTTGAGTATAGAATTAGCTAAAGACATTGACAATGGAAGGCATAAAAAAGCTTCTTTCGGGCAGGATTTTCATGAAATCATATGCCAAAAGATGAACAATTTAGGATCTTCAGATATTCTTGATGTCTTCAAGGACATTAGCTTGCCAACTAGTATACATGAAATTGCTTTAAGAAGTTTATGGACAAAGCTGCCTAAGGAAGTGTTGAGATTAGGTTTCAGTCCATATTCAGATCTCCGAAACATTAACGGGAAAGTGATTAATACACCCTTTGAGTTTTTGGAAGTTCCTTGTGAACAATCTCACTTACCTCCTTTTCTATTAAGGTCTCCCTCGTCCCGGAGTAGCAAATGGTCAGAAAAACAACAGCCCAGTAATTCTTTAGTGGGACCCGTGCTTCCCATCCCGTTTTTAATGACTTTTCATAAAACCCGCATGTTAAAAGCAGATAACGTATCTGCTGACTTAGAAATTGATCTTGAGTGTGATAAAGTAATGAAGATAGCTAATGAAGTTACGTCATTAGATTCCTGTAATGATCATATAGTTTCTCTTGCTGCTGATAATGAAAATGTGTCACAGAGTTCTCAGAATCCACCACAGTTCGCGTCGTATAAGCCTGTTGCATTTTCTGGCAAATCATTAGTCGATGATAAGACGATGGAAGATTCTGATTTTGAACATACGAATTTAGTTTTTAGAGTTGGTCAAAAAAATGCGGAAGAGGTTTTCGGCTCACATTGCCTTTTAAAGTTTAAACCTGATGAAGAAACAAGAGAGTTTGGGCCAAAAGAAATGAAGTCGTACAAGTTATTGAGGAGACAATTTTCCAATTTTAAAGAAGGCTTTAGTAGCTACCAAGAATACAAGACCAAGTCTAACATCCATAAGTAAGTCAATCTGCTTCCCATAGAACATTTATGAACTTGTATATTACTTTTTTTTAATCCTCACTTACAATTAATAGGTCTTAAAAGGCTATGTGCATATTATCTAAAGCTATTTAGGTTAACATTGACGAGCAATGGACTTGGTATGATTATCTATTTCCCATTTCAAGTGTTTACTATTTATCTTCTAATATATTGCATGCATTCTGTTGAACTACTTTTGCCTTATTTATTTCAAATCAAGATTGAGTTTGGTGAATTCACGAGTGCTTAAGTTAATGGGTGTTTGTCCTTGCTTATTTGATGAGCTTATGAGCTTATTGAAAATCTATTAAGCTCATTTTTTAATGGTTTACAAGCTTATCCACTTGAGGTTATGAACTTAAATAAGCTATAAGCACAACTGATAATCTCATAAACTATTAAAATTGAGGTTATGAGCTTACCAAATTTTCAATAAGCTTATAAGTTATCAAATAAGCTAAAACAAGCACCCATCAAGTCTCCTAGAAAGCTTTATTTGTGAATCTCTTATACAAGTGCATCTCTTACCTATATACTTATATCGATTTAATGTTACCGAACATAAAGTCTAAAGATATATAGATTATGCATGCATAAAGTGGACTAAGTTTATTGTTATAAATAAGTTTTCAGCCGAAGCCTACTGGTGTTTGTACTTTTACTTGTTATTCATTTTTGTTTTTTCTTTTTTTGTTACAGATCTGAAATGTGAAGTTTCAGCACTAACAAATTCTTAAGTGATTGATCTCACCGCATTTGTTTTGTTTCCTAAGTTGATGCCAGGTCAACTTGTAAGTTATTTCCCTTATTTTCCTCTTCCATGGCGACTTAAATTTTGTGGTTAAGTATTTCTGAAAAATAAATTTTTGACAATAGATATGTATACTTTTGCATATAGTTCAAGTGACATGGCTCAAGGTATTCACGTTATTGTTCTTATTTGTTTTGAAGCAACTATAGGCATTGGGAATCATCGACTCTATGTTATTGCTTATTATACTCCTATCGGCGATTTTAATGTTTAATGTGCCGACTGCCGAGCACTCGCAAACTATAAAAATAGGATTTTCCATATATACATAGGGATAAATAGAAACATGTGAGCCTTCACGTTGTTTGATTACCAACGATCATCCTTGGAACAAATTTAACTTGCAAATCTGCAACCTAAATTAGCAAATATTTACTTCCTGCAACTGCTGTACAACCAGATCTAGTCAACTTTTTGATACTTTAACAGCTTTTACCAAAACAGACCCATAACCTCATATAGATAAACAGCTTATGTCTATTCTAGTTGTACATGCAAATACTAGTAAGGAAGGGTAATTTGAGTATTTCAAATGTGAGTTTATCTCTAAATTGAAAGTGAGTGCCATAGAATCTACTACTTATCTTTCTACAGACAATTTAGTGAACATTAATAGAGAGTTGACTTATCTATAGAATATAGGCTGTTTGGTTAGTAGTATTCTTAAAATTAATTCATCTGTTTTCTTACTTATTGCAGCCAATTGTTTTCGTGACATTTTAAGAGGATCAATAAATCATATGCTGGAGAAGAGTGAAAAAGGGTTATTCCTGACAAAGTTATTAAATATTTAAAGGGTTTAATTTGACAAATTGCACCATTACATTAAGTTATTTTGTGCTATAATGGTTTTTACTTTGCGATTAAAGGTTTTCGGTGAATCGACTTTCATAGTTGTTTCGTTAAAACTTGATAGTCATTGAAACTATTTATTGGAAGAGGACGCCTGTGCCTTTCAATGATCATTGCCCGAAACAACAATGCACGTTTAACCCAACTTCTTTTGTCTTTAGAAACAGATAATTTTGTAAGTCAAAAGATTGATAATTAAGTCGAAACTGAAATAAATATAGTTTCATATGATATCTTCAACTTGTCATGGATTAAAAATAGTAATGAATGATGATATAATGATCTTGGGAATGAAGGAAGAAGATTGTTTGGCAGAGGTTGCCAAGTATCATACGTGCCAGAGGCGGAGCCAATGGAGTGGCAGGCGGGTGCTGGGCCTCCCCCAACCGTCAGTTTCAGCCTTTGCATCAGGTGAAGCGATATGCGACGAATATGGTGTTTTATGATAAAACGATGCTTCAATTAGGAAGAAGAATAACAAATAAATAGAGACAAAACATGTGATTAAAAGATTTTGCTGGAAAAAATTTTCATGACAGAAAAGAGAAAAACGAGATGAACACGTTAAAAGGAAGATGAAGACGTTAAAAGGAAGACGAAGACTAGACCTCTATTCTCATTGGTTAAAGGTTTAATGGTCACGTGGGTCAAATAAAGTAATATGTGAAACTCTATGGTTTTATGCATAGAAGAATGAGAAATCATTAATTTACGTTTAACTATTTTTACTGTTGTGATAACTTTTTAAAGTATGACTCATATAGCAAAACGTCAATTATTAGGCAATTAAAGTTTAATACGGTTTGTAGTTGGCTTATGATTTCTCGTTTTTATGTTTAACAAGTATATAGCGAATAACTTTTGAGTTCTTATGGAATTGAAGCTTAGCTTCTTAACCTTTTTACTATATAAAAATGGTAATGAATAGTAAAAACAACTAGAATAACTATCTAAAAAATCGATTTGGCAAAGTTGATAGTATTCTTCAATTTAGAACTTATAGGATCTTTGCCATTCATCCATCTTTCATATATAAGACCATCTACAGCGTCGAAATGCAAAATTGTTGTCGCGATGTGGCAGACGGAAAAAAAAAATCCGGCCCCCTTAACTTGAATTTCTGGCTCCGCCCCTGATACATGCCTACTCATCTGCATTTATATCTTCTCGACCTAATAACATACTAAAATTACCAATTTCAAAGCTTGCTTCATGCAACAAAAACATGGTTAACTTTTTGTTTTTTCCTTTGTTCTGATTCTATTTTTTAAAAAAGGCAAATTGCACACAACTATGACTTCCTAATTGAGCATGGTTTAAGTAGGTTCACTCTTCATTACGAGTTAAGTAACGGTAGTCTTAAAGAGGCACACTACCGAAGACCAAAGATGAGAGACTTAACTGAGAAATCTAGCAATGGGCCAGAGCCGGTGAGAGATGAGATCAACATAGAACTCATATTTGCCATAGAACCAATCAACCAATCATAGCCATCAATTTTTATTTTCCAACNAACGGTAAATCTTCAAGCTACAAAAAAAATACCATCGCGGCGAGAATTAAATCATCTTTTTATAGATATGCATTGTTATATACTTTCGACGAACTTTTTTTCTTAAATTTCCGCCTAGAAAAATCATATATGATTCGTAAAAATTACATATGATTTGATTTTTACGAATCACATATGATTCTTACGAATCATATATGATTTGTAAAAAATCATATATGATTCGTAAGAATCATATATGATTTGATTTTAACGAATCACATATGATTTTTACAAATCATATATGATTTTTCTGGGCGGAAATTTTGAAAAAAAAAAAAAAAAAAAAAGTTTGTCGAAAAAAAAGTTCGTCGAAAGTATATAACAATGCATGTCTATAGAATGAACAATTTAATTCTCGTCGCGATGGTATTTTGTTTTTCGCGTAACGATTTACGGTTTGCGAGATATTTAATTTTTAAAAAAAGGCTGAGAATGGTTCATTGGTTCTATGACAAATATGAGTTCTATATTGATCTTTTGGCGAGCTAGTGATTATACATACATTTTAGTCAAATAAACGAACATAAGATCTTTACATACAAATGTATAAAACCGAATATAAATTACATTCTTGGCAAACAATCCTTTTTTTGGAGCTGACGCTCTTTTTTTGTTGGTTCATAGTCCACATGGGGTTCTGGTCTCGTTACTTTATGTTCTGGATAAAATTGATCCCTCGATCAAGTCCGAACCAGAAATCTCTTAAGTAAAGACGAGAAATCGTTTGGATTCGAGGCGAAAGCCTTCCCCGCCGTTACGGGGTTATTCTGCTCTAATCTTCGAAATCGAAGGACTTCATACGGGCTGAGGACTTCGGCCCAAACCTTCAAAATTAATAAAATCAACTTGTCAAGATAGTTTGATTGACACGCTCTCATTTTTGTACAATTTGAGTTAAAATCAGAAAATAAAACAACCCATAATATCTTTTATCCTACACTCATGTTCAACAAATGAGTTTTAAATTACCACCTCTAATTCAAACTATGAAAGTTGAGTTTGCATTAGTATGTAACAAGTAACTAATAGACCCTATAACTTTTATATTTTCGTTATTGTCGTGTAGCACCTAACAAATACTCCCTCCGTCGCAGAATAAATGTCCAGTTTGACTTTTCAGAGTCAAACTGGTTCAATTTTGACCTTAAATATTATTATTTTTGTTATATAATACCTGATAAAATTATACCAATAAAAATACACTACAAACTCGATCCATTCATATATTGTGCATCAATTATTATATCACACATACAAAAATAGTTAAGGTTGAAGTTGAACACTCTGAAAAGTTAAATTGGACATTTATTTTGGGACGGAGGTAGTACCTACTATGTAATATACTACATTTAAATTTACGCATTTACTTATGAATTATATCAGTAAATTCATATGTGCCACGTGTCACTCCCACATTACTTTTAGGATAATTTCATATTTACCTAATTTAAAAGTTAAAATATCATATATTCTCAAAACAAAAGTTTTTATTGTATAAGTATAATACGTTTAAAATATGTATTTGAGGAAATATGAAATTATAATGTTTAATTTGTGTACATATAAAATTTCCCCTTACTTCTAAAGCAAAAAATTAATGTGGTCACCGATGGTGACCAGCTTATCATACTTTAGGTTATCTCCAACTATGTATTCTATAAATCCTTCAAATTGAAGACAAAAAAATATTTCACTTACATTCTGTAGGATCGATATATTGTGTTGATTCATGTGATTTCGGGTGGTCTTGGGTTATGGAAGATGAAGGTAATCATTGTTAGGAGTTAGAGAGTGAAAGAGAGAGGTGGGAAGTTCTAGAGAGAGAAAAACACTATGTGTGTGTTTTATTGAATGAACAACCAACCCTCTCCCTTGGTGGAAAGAGGGTATATATACAATTACATAATAATGCCCCATGAAACGGGCTATGGAGTGAGCTGACAGTGGGTAAAGACCCGACCCACCCCACGAATACTATTTACAGTTATATTAAACTAAGCTACTACTAATAATAATAACTAAGTCTACAAGCTATCTTAATGCTAATAGAACATCGGGGTGACCGAGTCTTTCATCGGAATATTCGTATTCCTAACAATCTCCCCCTAAGGGAGGTCACCCCGGAAATTACAATTTGAATTCTAGCATTCTATTCCTTGAATTAAAATACCTAGCTCGTAGACTTTGATTCTTCAAGTTCATTGATCTTTGTTTTTCAAGCGATGATCTTTGTGATTAATGTTCCGTTGACGTATGTGATCTTTGAGCATTCTTTGTGATCATCAGCCACCGTTAATCTCTAAGTTCATCCTTTGGAGTAACGCCTTCATGTGATGTAATGACTATTGGACCGGCATGCTCACACTTTACTGGATCAGGAGACTTTGCATCAGAGTTGCGGAAGCGTTGTTTGTAAGTCTCTCTTCATTCATGATCTTTATTGATAATGAGTTGGTAGTGTGAGCATGAGGCATGGATTGACATGATTCAGCTGGAATTAGGAACCACCGTCGCCATCTTTATATATATACCTGAGATAAAACAGTTAGCAATAAAGTTGGAGAGCGAATATGGCTTTGTCACTCGCTCTAGGTGGTTGGATTAACCTTCGAATCCGTGAGGATCGACCTGTGATCAGGTAGAATTTTCTTTAAAGAAAGATTCTCCTTGACAGGAATTTCCAGCTTATAGTAATGAATCTTCCAAAGTGTTTGCTTCAGGATCATCATACTAAGCATGTTCTCATACCGGAACGCCTCAAAGCAGACAGCACGGCAGAGTGAATTAGTGAATGTAAATCTACGGATTGATGAGAAATTGATTTAGTGAAATTACTCGTGTGTCATTGAATAAACATTTTTTGGACACGACGAGAGTTTTGTAATTTGAATCACATTTCCATCAAAAATACTTTTGTTTAAGAAAGAATACCCAATCAATGTGCTTGAAAGAAAGTAGGTTAGCACATTGAAAGGTTTTACAAAAGCATCCGTCAATCCATATCCTGGAACAAGTTTCATTCAAGATTGAATCGCCCCATTGTTGCTTTCCAGTTGTCACTTGATCATTGATCCAAGATGGATCTCACATGTCACCTACAAAGAGCTTGAAAGATGTTCGCTCTAGAAGGATTTCCATCGTCATTGTGAATAATAGAATATCACTCAGATGTTCTAGCAATACCGCAAGGATAATGCGTAGGACTCTTAATATATTTCTTACTTTCCACGGTGTATGAAACAGTAAGCATATTGGATGTGTGTCCTAATGAGATTTATGGATGATCTCTTGGCTCTAGACTCAATAGTGTGTTTTGATCCGCTCCTGGAGACTGGGGAGGCGTCTCCTATTTAGGTACCAACATGGTTTGCAATGAGCGGTCGATACATTGCACAGGGTTCCCCATGAGAATGAAACAAGCTCTTTTAAGAGAACTTGAGTGGCTAGGAAGTTTAGTGCAGTGCGTCACTGGGTCCATGACGTCTTGTCTTCAATACCGGTGTTACCTTAGCAACCACCAGTAGCATATGAATTGAACCCGGTTTCTGCCCTAAGGTTGAATAAATGGAGGGCTATTTCTTTTCACCCTTTCTCATTTCGTTTCTTTTTAATTCTTCAACCCCTTCAGTGCTTACCGAGACTTCATCACTAGAACCTTGTTGGGTTTGTTCCAGTCCTAGCTCTATCTCAGGAGGCACTCTTCCCTTTCTCACTTTTCTCCTTTTTTCAATCATTCCTAAGGACTTCTAATCTATCTAGAGGATTGTCCCTGGGAAGATCCTTCCGGTTCTTGTGGATCATGGGAACTCATACCTAACCTTAACCATCCTTATAACTCCGTGCATCAAAGTAAATGGCCGGTCTTTGGTATTTTTCACAAATGCCTTTTGCTCCCCCTTAATATGTGAGTCGGTATTCGAAAGAGTTTAGCACATATGAGGGAGCCTATTATTGAGTCCAAAAGATCACATTTGATTATCAGATTTCATATTTAAATCACATTCTCTCCCCTGATCAAAAATTCAAACCTTTCGAGATTTTGGATCTCAATTGATTTAAATAAGTTAGAAAACTTTTGGGAGAAAATGCGGTCAGTTTTAATATTTTCTGATAAACGGAACTTTATTATGCTCCCCCTCAATCTATGAGGGAGGTTGTTATGTGTCAGAATTGATGAGTTTATAAAAGATTTGAAGTTTTAACGATAAACTCTTTGAAAAATTCTCAAACTGACACATAACCATCACAAGTTGTTTTATTGCTTATTATGTACAAAGTGTTGCGTTTTGATGATGTTATAAAATTATGAAATCACTCTCCCCCTCAATCAATGATTGAGTGATGAATTTTATGAAAAATTTCCGTTTTGATTTCCAAAAATTTCATGGTATCACCAAGTTTTTATACAAATACTTTCCTGAAGAATCATAGATGGGAAAGTATTTGCGTATGCAAAGAAGACTTCTCTTCTTTAACCAGAAATGATGCACTGAGGTGTACATCAGATCGGAAAGGCAAGAATATAAAGTAATTCAAGCCTTTGTTAGGAATAGCCGTCTTTTTGGCGACAAGCTTTCCCCCACAATGAGGTTCGGGTTGCTATCTGACGAGATAGCAATCCATAAAATTAGGCCCGGGTTACAGTCTGAAGTAACTGTAAGCCATAAAGACATGTTTTAATTATTCATTTTTAACTTTTGCTCAAGCTTCATTTAAAGACCCGTGTCATTATTGAATGACATTTCTAGGTCCGTAAATATTATCGATAAACAGAAGCCATGCCTAGAACAACTATTTTTGGTATTTTTGTGTTTTTCAGGTTTTTATGGTTTTTATAGGTGTAATACCTAAAGTTTTAAAACACGTAAAAAGACCAAAATACCCTTACGACTTAAAATCATAAATAAATAAGTATAAAATACCAAACAAGCTCTAATAATTTTATAATAAATTATGTATGACTATAATAATTCAAGGAAGTTTATAAAATGTATTTTCTACGTTTTAGGATCATAAATCATCCATTTAAAAATATGAGAAGAATCAAAAATCAATTATAACTTATAAGTAATATAAAACATATTATGGGCTTCTAAATTTGTACAATTGGGCTAAGTTTGACATGTTTTGGATTCCTTAGCCCACTAGAAATCTTAACCGACCTTAATACTCTTTCCATTCATATATACGGTTCATTCTTCCTTTGGTTTCACTTTACACGATTCCTAAACCTAAAACAAGTCTCGGTGGTTTTATCTTCTTCAAGCTCTAGTCGATTAGCTTCAAGTCTCAAGGGTATAGTGTTTGTTTTGCTATCTTTCGATCTTACTAAGCAAGGTATTAATAACTAACTATATCAAATATTTTTCTATTTTTCCTCCATTCGTATAACATGAGTATGAATTCTAAATTTTTTTTACAAGAACCTACTGATATATATATATACATATATGCTTACACATGTAATACTATAGATTATTCATGAAGTTGTTATCTTTAATTAGTAGTCGAACTATATTGAACATGTATAACAGATTTGGTGCTACCTTTTTATATATGTCGAGTGGGTTGGGGTTTCAGGTTGTTAAATTTCTTAAACTTACTTGATTGAATACAAGATTAAGGTTAAGATGTGTAGGGTTGTGTTTAGATTTCTGATATGTTGAACTAAAGTGAAACGTAAAGAGGGTTTTTATTGCTTTTGATCTCTGTCACGTGAAAACAAAAGGGAAAAAAGGGATGCATGCATGAAACTGTTTGATTAGAGAGTGAAAACATATAAAAGATTATGTTGTAAATAAAAGGTGCGTTTGGTTTTTAGTAAACAAAAAGGGTGCGTTGGCATGTAAGAATCAGGGTGCGTTTGTATAATCAAGGAGGGTACATGTGTTGGGTTGGTTGGACACAACAGCAAGAATAAGAAAACAATAAAAGGGTATAATTGTTTTGGTTTAATTCGACAAGAAAGATAAGAACCATATTCTATTTTCTGTCACATGATATAATAAGAAAAAGGTGCATTGCATGGTTTAAGAAATAAGGAATGCGCTTGGTTTTAAGAATAATAAAAGGATTGCGTTTGGTTCATAAAAATATAAAGTGGTGTATTTGCTTAAGAATAACGAAATCGGGTTATAAAATTTTGGGTCGTCGCGGCATAAATAATAATATCGTTGGTTCGTTAATATATTATATAAAATTATAATGACGGTGTCCAAAGTTGTTACCTTAATATTAAATTATTAAAATAAAGTTTAAAATAATTTTATTTGACTTTTAATATTTAATTTTGATAATTTACAGTTTAGACTCTAAGCTTATAATATTGACACTTTAGAACCTAAACTATTATATTGGCTATTTTATACCTTAAATATTATTAAATCGTCAATAATAACCTTAAAGTATTAAAGTACTAATTCGGGAAAGATAACTTAAAATCAGTAATTTATGTAAAATGGACAATATTGGGTTTATTATTCCTTTAGGTTCTGCAAGGCAGGAGTGATCTTTGATTCTGTGTTTGCTTAATTGTCCGTTTGCTTTTGAAATAAGGTACATATATTCTGACCTTTTCAGTAAAGGTTTCTCATGATCTCTTTTCTTTTGCTATCTTTCATTTTATTTAGGGTTCCCTATGCCATTGCTATGAAACCCTTATATTTTCTGAACCTTTTCTGTGATGAACCTTTGTTATCTGAACCTTCTGATTTTGACTTTATGATACGAACCTTTGATATGTGTTTCTGATCTGATTATTATGATGACCTATGATCTGTGTCATTTTATGACATTCTGTTTGACCTATTCTAGTTTGACACCCGAGCCAAATTTATTTCACTAGGCATGGGGGTTCCATGTCCGTGTTAGTAATGCACCTCTGACATGACTCTAGGGCAGTAGAGTGATGTTCTGCCACGTCCCTTTGATTGGTCTGCATGTGAATGGGTAGGGGCGTATGGATGCATCCTAGATCTATTTCTGTTATCTGTATATGGTGATTGATGCTGCGTGCATGCACGTCCTTCACAACTCTGGTAGGTCTCCCCTACATATGTTGCCTTATGTGTGATTATGAATGTGACTATGATTATATTGAAGGCATTATTATGAAGGCATTATTATGAAGGCTTTATATCTGTTTCTGGGCATCGTGGTAGATGACTATCCTTTACCTTTATCTTTATTTCTGTTCTCAGCTACTTTGATTATATATTTCAGTTATTTCCGTTACACCATATTCTGTATTCGTTTCTATTTCGTATTACTTTGTTGTTATATCTGTTCACTGAGCTTTAGAAGCTCAGCCGCATTTCTTTTCTTCCGCGGCAGGTATCTAAGCTAGGAGCTGGGGTTTGCTTATGGGATTAAGTGAAGAGTGGACTTACCTTAGATCATCTTAGTTTTGGATTTTGATATTATGTTTAAGACTCAGTTTATTTTCGTTTATATTCTGTTGGAGATTTCTATTTTGGAACTAATGTAACTTAAAGTCTTGTTGACTTTCTCTCTTTTGGTTATTTATGATAAGACTTCCGTTTGTTTATGTTTATGTATGCTTCTGATATGACACCATATTGTAATACTTTTGCCCTTGTCAGGTTGGGGTGTTACAATAGGTTTTATATATTTCTATTTTCTTTTAGGTTTAATATATATACAAAGGATATTATTCAGTTTAAGAAGATGTTGACCTGAATACCGAAAAGAGGATATCGGTCTGCATATTGTAGAAGTTAGTAGTCAACATTTCTTAAACTTTCACCACCAAAGCTTTCGAGGCTCCTGAATAGTCATCTGAACTTGAGCCTTCTCAGTGTGAAGCTTTGATAGCTCAGCAACGTATCATCTCACAATTGAATACTTCTTCTCATCTTTCTTCCCAGCTGAAGACTGAAGTAGTGCGTACCAAAAAGTAGCCAGAGACCACTTCCCCCCAAGTGGTTGAAATGATGCAATTAGTCTCATTATATGAAGCTCAAAAACCCGAAGTACACACACAATCGATTGTGTATGTCTTTGATCATCAGAAACTGTTTCTTACATCTCTTCCCCCATGTAGTTGGAATAATACACCAAAAGAACGAGTTAAAACACTGATCTTCTCTGCGGTTATGACATTTGTCTTCCCCGGAATAACTTCAATTAAGTAGAAGTGTAAAGCTCATCACGTGTACTCGTTGTGCGTTCTGATGTATGTCTCCTTCCCCCTTGCTGGTTTTGATACTTCAGAATCAGCAACACATTTTACGCCCATATACTTGAAATCTTGTGAGAAGAACACAATAAGCTCAAATGTATCCTGTGAGAATCAACTTGCTTAAATCTTCTGTGATGAAAAAGAAATCAATCAGATCATTTTCTGCCTTTGACTGCTTGCTGACATAGTCAAACAACTGATTGACTTGATGAGAATTTGATCGAATGACCCTTTGTGAAGATGCTTCTCCAGAACTCGGATCTGGAGTAAGATTTTGGAAGAGGGTTTCATTATCGATCTCAGGAATTTGAATTCCAAGAATTTGTTCTTCAACACCCTGATAAATAACCACGAATATAGTTTCATGAGTTATTGGAGAAGTACTAACATATGGTACTTTTTGTACCATTGTGGTTGATGAAGGAGTACGAGTTGTATCAGTAGATATCTGTGCATCAGCGAAACATAGGAGATACAACACTTGAGCAAGCTGAAAGTATTCTTCAAACCAATGGTTGAAACATTATATCTTAGATCTTCATAAACGGTGAAACACTTGATGCAGCAGTTCCGAGAGTGGTCTTCAAGCTTCATTACATCTTTTAGCTTCCTGACTCTTCTTAGTTGCCATCACTTTGCTTGCTGAAGAACAATGTGAGCAAATCTAAGCAAATCTAATTAGGGATTATTTCTGGCTTTTCACTCTCCCCTAATTTGTGCTCTCCCCCAAACTGACAACCTTTCTGATGGATGCTCGGAATATGAAGAAGTCTTTTGTTAATCAAATGCATACCATCTTTAGTCTTCTAACACGTAGTGGAGAATGTAGAACAGACTGTAGACTCGACCTTCTTCAATGTTGTCCATTTGGGGAATAGGTTATCAACATCTCCATCTCACCAAATGCATTCTAGTTATATTACATATACCAAATTAGCCCATAATGTACACATGTACCAAATACAAGAAGAAACGATAACACCAAAGTAACATGTTGAAGCACCGATCATCTATGCGGATATCAACTCCGGAATAACTGATTAAGCTCGATCATGTGAACCTGTTGTACGTCCCTGATGTACACATATCTCTCCCCTGATGGTTGCGATTAATCAGCCCATGACGTGCACATGAAGTGATAATACCAAAGTAACAAGTTGAACCACTGATCATCTTTAATTTGTTTCATAAGACATTATGCCCGATCACGTGAACTCGTTGTGCGTCCTTGGTGTACACATTCCTCTCTCCTGATGGTTGCGATTAATCGGAATCATCATAATGATGTGTACATGAATCATTAACTGGAAGCCTTTCATCACTATTAATATCAGCCCGTGAGAAGATGTCGATAAACCCTCACGAGTCCTAAACTGAAGTATTCAGGAGTCATGAGATGATGACTAATTGAGTTTGCTCCCCCTCAATTAGGTCATCGTATGTAAAGAGCTTCTTCAATAACTTGTGAAGTTTCTGAATCAGCTCCTCCTCAAACTGATCATCTCCTTTTATAGATTCAACACTTTAACGTCATGATCACGTTTGAGGGTCTTGATATTAACCATATTCTTCTTTATCTGAATCAGTCCATCAACTAGAGTACTAAATGATAACACCAAGTTCGAATCCCAGAAGTGACTATAAAACTTGAACAGAGTAACAAACCACGGAATATGTCGGAGTGGAAGACACCAATATCCCCAACACGAATAATTAAGCTCGATCCCTTCGTGACTTATAACCCCAGCATACACATTTCTCCTCCCACGAAAGAAGAGAAAGAACACACTCCTATTCTCCCCCTCAAAAGTGGCATGCTAATGATATTTTTGCCACAGTCGAAAGGAGAAGGATATACGCTTATTCTCCTCCTAAAAAATGGCATGCAATGACATTTTTGCCATAGTTGAGATTCCGTGATGGTTGAAATTTATCAGATGCAGCATAAATGTGTGTGTAGCAGTAAAAACTACTGCGAAGAAGATGATGATTATGACACTCTTGAAGAAGTCCCTCTTTTGTTTCCTTGTCAATGGCTTAGCAAATGAATAGTTCAATGAAGCTTGTAATATGCTGATATGTGCTATTTTACACATACTTTTGACCTTAGTTTAAGTGTAGAAAAGACCAAAAACTAACGTTAAACGCCAAAGATATCGTGTTTTTGTGTTTGTGATCGTGCAGGGAAGGATATTGCATAAATGGCATGAAAATCAACCAAAAAGCCTAAAACGAGCACGAGATGTG
>LBNU01011768.1:92438-126362 GCA_014162995.1 Artemisia annua | reverse complement strand
TGGGGTTTTTTTACCCCTTTTTTTTTTTTTTTTTTTTTTTTTTTTTTTTTTTTTTTTTTTAAATATTTTCTACCTTTTCAACGACATTTTTCTTTTTATTATAACCTATCCATTAGTACAATAATTTGAAGCATTGAATAGAATTTAAGTGAATAACTGGTACGCTACAGTTTATTTTATTTCTAAACTCCGATTAGATTTTAATGCAAATTAAACCATAAGACTCGAAAACCATGGAGTTTTAAGAGTGTCAAGATGGGAGGGATGTGTAGGTTAGATATTGAGTTAAAATCCGTGACAGTTATGTTTCAAACCATTGAAACGGGACAAGATTGTGCCTTATTAAACAACCAAACACTTATTGGTATTTTCTGTTAGATATGTTAGTTGGCCCAAAATTACATATGAGAAAACAGGTGTATTTATATCAAATACATAGCTTTGATAATAAGCAACCAAACCCTAAACCTAATAGACCCAAATCACTATTGGGTTTGGGTCAACTAACATATCTAACAGAAACAACAAAAAAGGTTGTGGCTTTGAAGAATTATGAAGACAAAGTTTTGGGTTTTAAAGATGAATAACGTGTTGAATGATTGAAGTTTGGTGAAATCAAACGAGAGTTTAGTATGAATCTTGATGAGAAGAAGACGGATACGTTAGAGATTTGATGAATATCAAAGTTTACAACTATTCGTCAAACTTGTCCACCCCAAGGGCTTGAATTCGATTTAGGTTTGAAGAAGGATGATGATTTGTGAATAATGAAACGAGGTAGGAGTTTGTGTATTGACTTGTGGGAGTGTGGTAAGCGGGTCAAGATTAAAGGTGTTAATCATGGATCAAGTATCTTCCCCACGAGTAAAATTACACATTAGAACTCAGAGTCGAGTTCTTTTCAAGTGAGGGAGAATGATTGGGACAAGATTGTGAACAAGAGCCTACGAAAGAGTCTAAGAGCCAAAGCAAGTCGAACATGAGCGAAGGGGCCAAATGTTCAATGCGACGCAGTTGAGGTGATTCGGCACTAAAGCATTCTTTTTAAGCCTTCATTTGATTTGAACTACAAAGAAGATATGATTGATTTTTTAAAAACATTGCAATAATGCGCCTTAAAATATATACAATATTCTTTAAATAATACTGCTATAAAGGTAGTAGATAATTACGGTGAAAATTGTGTTTTAAAATTTTTACCTCTTGCTAGTTGTTAGGGTTTCATTTCTTCAAGGTTTTACCGTCATTTATCAACCTTTAGATTATGGTTTTTACATTTCTTTTAGCGTCCTTCATAAGTTATATTAATTAGAATTAATTTTTTTTTTTCTTTTTTTTTTCTTTTTTTTTTTTTTTTTTTTTTTTTTTTTTTTTTTTTTTTTTTTTTTTTTTTTTTTTTTTTTTTTTTTTTTTTTTATCAAAATAAAAGATGCATCTAACATATATTACTTGCGAATCATGGACTAAATCTAATTTTCAATTTAATCAATTCAAACTTTAGTGCCATGCTAATTTTATTATGTAACCGGACGGTATATTTTAGAAAAAACCACTTAAACCCTTTAAGTGCTGCTTTGATTATAAGTTTATAAGTACTATACGTATATGATATTAAAAATATAACACGAGTTGGCCAATCTTGTAGATATTGTAATTCCCGTTTCCATAGTACTGTGTAATAATCTATGAATCGACCACTCAGATATCCTTTCGTGCACCTTTCGTTTTCTAGCCATTACAATAAGAATTTAAATGAGAAAGTCACGTGAACTAAAAGGGAAAAGGTAAAACAAGTGTTTAATTTGCTTTATTAAATTGTACATGAGGATGAAGGGTACGTATGGAACAGCTGTGAGCTGTCCCCTACCAAAACTATGATTTTCACATTTACCACTACACTTCTCAAATGTAACAAATTTAGGGCCCGTTTGGTTCGGGAATTCTGGTGGAATTGGAATTCAATTCCATTCCATAACGTGTTTGATTGACAAATTCAAAGAATTTAGAATCTGAATTTCATTCCGTATCGTGTTTGGTTGGCAAACGGAATGGAATGAAATTCCTTCAAAATCCCATATATATGGAATTTAACATTCCATGGCATATATGAGAGGATTGTTTACAATTCCATGCAATCAATATTATTGTTATTGTTATTGTTATTCTTGAAAATTATTATTATTATTTATTTAAAATTAAATATAATTTATTTATAGCTTACTTTTTAATTTATACCTTAAAAAATACAATTATATTTTATATAAAAACATATTTATTTAATATATTAGTTTATATAATATTATTTAAAAATATTATTATTATTATTATTATTTGATAAGTAAATTTATTTATTAAATAATATTTAGTTTATTAATCTTAAACTAAAATTAAATTTTAAATATTTTAATATAATTGTTTTTCTCATTTCCTTCTTCCAACCAAACATGCGCTAGTATTTGCAAATTCAATTCCGTCAGATTTTAAATCCTAAGGATTTCAATTTCTAACATTCCATTCCTTCACATTCTAATTCCTTAAACAGATCCCAATTCCGTCAAAAACATTCTGCGAACCAAACGAGCCCTTAGATTTGCTAGTACGTTTCGGAGTGTTATGGAATCAATGGTCATAAGTATGGAAATGAGTTTCTATTAGGGAATCACTATGTATAGGTATGAAAAATGAGTTTATAAACCTATCATCAGTGAAAAGTATAAAAAATGCCTACTTTTATAAATCTCATAATTATTTTAAAAAACCATACCTATAAATTAAACAGCTTTATTAGAAATGCAAGTCATTTCTTCATCCCATACTCCCACCAAACACACCCCAAACATTCTTTCAGTATACAAATGAAAATCATTCACCTAAATCCACCACAAGCTTCATATAAAAGCCATACAAATTAATTGCTCCAAGGAGAAACTATTGCTTTGACTACATGTCTACATTTCCATTCAAATGTACTAATAGAGCATTAACAAAGGAATATAATCAAGTTCATTTTCACTTTGCCATGCAAGTAGAAAGATAAGTGGTTTATGAAAAATCTATGGATATATATGTAAGGCTAAAAGACATGGTCATCTTACATTCACCTTACACATCAACGCTATCTCAACTTTCTATCTCCTCTCATTTCCTCTCAACCCCTCTCACCTTTCATGAGTTTTGGTTACTTTCCCCTAACATTTCATTAAAATACTCACTTTATATAAATATATCTCACTAAATATCCCACACACACGCATAAATAAAATAAAAAACAATAAAATACAAACACATTGCACGGTAACCAAAAGGTAACCCGCTCACCTCAATCCCATTTTTTTCTTACTCTCACGCGTGACCGACCTAGGTGAGAGTGGTGTAAGGTGTTCATGCGCGTGAGGTGCAATTTGACAATGCACCAAAAAGCAAATACGTTATCACCACCACCACATTACATCTATTAACCAATAGTGTACATGATGTTCTAGTCATCATCGACATCACTTTTTTTTCACTTATGAAATAAATGTTATAGGCATGCACATAAATGCTAAGGTTGTGAAAACCTACTAAATAGTACGTACAAAATTACACATCAAAGCTATAGATGCTGCAAAGTAATATTTCTCTATACGAATATTGATAATCATAAAGGAGGACAATTATTCATACACGGGTCATAGTAGGTATCAGTGGCGGAACTAGGATTTCAAAACAGAGTATGCACTTTTGCTCGAATGGTCCTCGAAGGGTCCTCGAAGGGTCCTTGAAGGGTATGCACCCTATGTTTTTTACACTACCCGTCGAATTTTAGGGTATGCACGTGCATACCCGTGCTATAAGCTAGGTCCGCCCCTGGTAGGTATGAATCATTCCTTGAAATAAATAAATTTAATAATGTTCTATCTATCTCATGTTTCTTAGTAGCATATATTATTTATTTCAAGACATGGAAATATATACGTAAAATCCAACCTTGATTCAAGGAATCAAAGACGTACAAATTTTGGCCATTTGAAGGGAAACCGGACTACGTAAGGACTACACTTTGCTTTATATGTCCGGTCAAAACTATTTTTATATCGTTAATTATCGTCAAAATAGCAAATTCGAAAAAAAATTGAGTTTCCACATTAAAAACCCCGTAGGAGATAATGTATTATTGATACGATTTCTATTTATAATGCAATTACATAGAACATCTAGAAAGCCTAGAAACCCTAACGGACCAAAGCCACAATCGAGCTTGGGCCATCTATCGTCAACTGGATTCTGGTACAAAGATGGAGGTTATTAAGCTTTTGAAGGTTATTAAGCTTAGTTCCCATTAGACTTGACCTTAAACCATTGTCATGAAAACCTCCTCGAAACGGAGAAACTTAACCAATTTACATTTGTGTGGTGACGAATTCAATCCCGTATATCAGTCGGCCAAAAGTTCAGAACCATGACTCCACCACACTTGGATGTGGCAAAAATGGAAGAAAATTAAGTTTGGTGTCATCTAAGAAACAAAAGAAAAACTGAAGTACATAGAAACAAAAAGATTCCACCACACTTTTATTCCTCTACTACTCCCCAAGTCAGCAAAGCAACCACTTAAACATAAACGGTGTGTTCTCGAGTTTAGTTTGTAGAGGAAGAGAAGAGAAGAGAATCAACTCATCTTCTCTTCTTTTCTTTCCTCTTCCTCCCAAAAGTGGAAAGAAGATTGGGAACCATAAAAACACACTAGATCTTCATTCCAAATCCTCCCACTTCTTTTCTTTTCTTCCTTAAACAGATCTTGAGAACACAATGAATTTTCAGTTTCTTTTAATTTCTTTTCTTTTCTCTTGTTTATGAAACTCGAGAACACAGTGAAAGTGAACAACAATCACAAAAGACTCTTCAGAGTATCAGAACCCACTCACATTTATTAATTAACCCAACACACACTACACATTTTCACACCCACTCAATGAATCTACCATAAACAAAGCACTAGTTTCATACCATAACAATGGCTTCAATACCAACATCAAGGTACTTCATAACCCTCATTTTTATAGCATTAAACTTCAAATCTTTATATGGGTCATCTTTTTATTTCAAGAACTTTGGTAAAGATTCAAACTTTAGCTCAATTCTTGCACTTTATGGTGATGCTAATGTTACTAGTGATGGGTTGTCTTTACAATTGACTAAAGATTTGAGTTCTAGTGTTGGTAGAGTGATTTATAAGGACCCCATTAAGTTTTATGCAGGAGTTCCTAAAAAAATGGTGTCTTTTTCGACTTTTTTCGAGTTTTCGATGTCGAAAAGTGGAGAGGGGTTGGCTTTTGTGGTTTTGGGAGATGGGTATGATGTGGATAGGTTTGATGATAATGGGTCATTTGGGGTTGCTAGTGGGGATGAGCTTAAGTTTGTTAGTGTTGAATTTGATACATTTATGGATGATAAGTATGGTGATGTTAATGGGAATCATGTTGGTATTGATGTGTCTAGTTTTGTGTCTTTGAAAGCTGTGAATTTGTCTAGGGTTGGTTTGGGGTTGGATAGTGGTGATAGGTTGCAAGTTTGGATTGATTATGAAGCGGGTTCGAGGCGGTTAGAGGTTAGGATGAGTAAATTTGGTGAAAATCGGCCTGTTGATCCGTTGGTGTTTGCGAGAGTTGATTTCAGTAGAATTTGGCCTGAAAATGAGGGGTTTCATATCGGGTTAAGTTCGGCTAATGGGAACTCGTCACAGTTATGTAATGTGTATTCTTGGAGCTTTAAAACACGAGAAGCGCCGGATTGGATGCATTCTGAACCGTTGGATCCGATTGTTTATAAAGATAGGGAAGGAAATGAGATCCAGAATCATAAGAAAAGTGATTGTGTTTTGAGGATTCTTTCTGCACTTATACTTGGAATCGGGTTAGGTGCTTTAGGAAGCTTTATTGGTTTGTTTATGTGGACGATATTTGCAAATAGGCGGCCTGTTGCACCCGAAGAGTATGCTGTGAAACCGAAACCTGTGGTTCATGATAAAGCTTTAGCTAATGAGAAGCTATAGGTAAGTGTTTTTAGTAGTTGTTTAGATGTTATTTGTTGTGAAGTTGTAAATGATTTTGCTTGTGGTGAATCTTGTAACTGTTTCCTGTTATCGTGTTACTATATATTGAATGATGAAATCTTTCAATTTTAATGTTTGTTTGAGTTATATTTTAAAACCAGAATCTGATTTTGTTTAGGCTAATGAATTTTCTTTTTCCACCTTAAAACTTACGAGTATATTTTACCATTTAGGGGTGTTTTGGGTTGCTTATAAGAAGTGCTTTATCTATCTATGACATGTTGATAAAGTCAAATAAGCAGTTTTGAGGGTATAACAAAACTGCTTATCTAATTATGTGTGATGACATTTTAAACAATCAATAAGCAATCTCAAACACCCCTTAGTGGGTTGGTGGTGGAGGAAGGTGTGTGGGGTGTGTTTTAGTGGCATTTGCTTTTTGTGTAATGGCATGTAAATGGTTTCTTACTTGCTAACCATAAAGGATAAAGTGTTGCTTCTGATCTGGAAAGATCACACTTTACACTATAAAAAGAAGAGTCGGACTGTACAAGATGCAAGGAATGTTGTACTGCTGCAATTTCTCTGTGATTAGAATACCTTTTGCTTCTGATGATTGCAGTGCTTTTAAGTTTAGGTTTTGCCAAAGGTTTAAAGTTTGACAGCCATGGTAGATGGTGGTGGTCATAACTCATAAGGGGAGGGACCTCCCTACATGGGTTCAACTTCAACACTTGGCCCGTTATGTCAATGTCCTAGACCTGTAGCGCCGACGATAATGAGAGATGCACAAAACGATTAGTACTTTGAACCCTAAGATAGGTGGTTAGGAGTAGTTAGGCCTAAATTGTCTTTGTCCATAGATCATTGATGAACCCATTCACCAAAAAAGCCTTCAAAGTACCCGATATAATGAGCTCATGTTTGCCATAGTACATACAATGAAACTAGTTATCACATGGGCTAGCAAGTGCGGTTTCAACCGAAACCATTTTTGGCATATGACTCAACTCGTGAATCTCCCATCTATTCCTATGTAACATGCCGCCACTAATAACACAAGCACGATAAACAAATGAATATGAAACTCTATATATTTACTATAAATTGTGAAATAGCATAAGCCAAGAAAATAACAAAACCTTAAACTACTCGTTTCTGTCCAAACCCAACCTGTTCGCTTTGTTCCTAAAATCTACACTTTCAAAAAATGTGATCGTTTAATTCTCTTATGGCACGGGGCTACACTCTACATGATGTATGAAATGAAAGAATTCCTGTAAAAGATACGAATGAATGAATTGAATTGAAGGAAAAAAAATGATCTATTCTGCTGACCGTAGCAAGTTTTCATGGATCTGTCTTTGGTCGAGAAACACGCGGACAGTTTTATTTTTTGATCCACCGCAAATACATCCGGGAAACGGGTTTGCATAAAAGCTTTCTTCTAGCTTCGGAGATGCACCCGGTTTTCTCTTGTAGGGCGCACCCACCCGGTCTTTATGTATCGCTTTGACTTTTGAACTAAACGTCTCCCACGATATCTCACCATCATCGAACTGATCAATAAGTTTAACAAAATGTAACCGATCAGGATTAATCGTCTTCCTAAACCCTTCAAACCTTCTATGCCCTTGAACCGCCTTAGCCATGTTCCCATCATACGTGTAAGCAAACACATCGCTCTCAAGAGCAACATAGTAATCAAGGGCGGCTAAACGGTTCTGGTAACGGTTAAGAGTTGCTAACTCGTCGGGTGTCGCAAGGGTGCTGTGTGAATATACATTTGGGTACTCGTTTTGGAACGCGTGCATGCTGCTATTACCGTAGATTTCACCGGCTACTATGTAGATTTTGGTGTTTGCAGGGTACCCCATTGCTTTAAGGAACAAAGCAGCTTCTCTTGGTGACATTGGACACCCTCCTTGCTGTCTTTTTTCTGTGCCATTAATATCTTTTTCTTTCCAATGCTTCACATTATATCTCATTCTTTCTAGTACTTCTGATTCTAGTGTTGTTAGGTTATGGCTACACCCTGTAAATGCAAGCATATCCTTCTCGTACCTGCGGAAATAGAATACAATGGTTTTAGTCTTTTAGAAGTCATATTTTGTTAAATGATAATCTACTTCAGTAAAAAATGTTGTCTTACCTCAAATGTAGTGCGATATAGGGTTCATCATCACTCCTAAGTCTATTAACAAGCCTTCTTCCAAGGCTCTCGATCTCATCAGAGTAACGAAGAGCCTCATAATTTGCACGACACCGAAGCTTCTGATAAGTCGACGGGAGACCATTGTTGACAAGCCTTGCATCGGAATGTGTAAATTGGATCACCTTGTGTTTCTTTAGCAACGCCTTCATTTCCCCTCTATAATAACTCGCCTAAATCATCAAAATTAATACGATATTTACATTCTACTCATTTAGGTAAAAATTCTATAAATAAAAGGAAATAGTTGATTGCACATGTACACACCTTTGACCACGAAACCGGAGCCTTGACATAAGGCTTAACTTTTGCGTATTTTGGTGGTAAAGACTCGACAATTTCGACATCATCTTTCAAGTTGTCGATGAAATGCCTCCAATCGAAAATGTCCTTAAAATCACTAAAAAAGAACCTCGTCAATCAATTACTACTGATGAATATTACTGGCATTGTATCATACGGTAAAAGTTGTTGTAACTATGACCTACCTAGGATCCGTCCAAAAAGATTGATGATCAAGAAACGGGAGGACAAGAGTGGCATTCATCATTTTCGCGATTGCCACCATGTCACATATCTGACATAACATAACAGATAAAGTCGATGTTACTAAAAGTAGAAACGGTTGCACGTAACATTTGATAGTTTCTAAAAATAGGAAGTTTTGAGATGAGAACGAGAACTTACTCCTGTCCTCATTTGATTCAATCCGCCATTGGCATGAACGAGAAGATACCCGATTGTCGGGGTGCTACTCTCTGAAAGACGAAACCACCATTAAAACTAATTTCGAGTTCTAAACTCTAGAGTTGCACATTTGTAATAATAAAACTAGGAACTTAAATCGACAATGACATGACTTACTGCTTTGATTTCGAGATCTATCGATGCATTGATGATAACGACTGCTGTTTGGTTTCAACCAAATTTCTGGGACCTATAGCAAAAAATTAAACTGTTACGGCTTATAAATCAGCTGTCAAATAAGATATAGTATAAAATTTTGTTTATTTGGAATTAACAAACTGAAATTAGTACCAAACTTTTATTTTTAGTGGGGTCTTCACGATCTAAAAGCAAGTAAACATGAATCATTAACATGCCAAATTTACTGTTACTTGACTATATATGTCAGGGTAAAAGTTATAAAATACCATCGTACTTTCAAAAATGTATCAAGTTGAACCATGTACTTTTTTATTGCTTACTTGACCAACGAACTTTCAAATTTTTATTCGACTTGAACCATATCTTATTTATTAAAAAATATAAAAAGAAATTACACGTGGATAATTAGAAAAGATATGGTTCAAGTCGAATAAAAATTTGAAAGTTCGTTGGTCAAGTAAGCAATAAAAAAGTACATGATTCAACATGGTACATTTTGGAAAGTACGATGGTATTTTGTAGCTTTTACCCTATATGATATGTTACAGTACGTTTTAGTAGAAGAAAATAAAGAGAGGTGGTCATCAAAACTACGAATTCCAATCTATGTGAAAAACACCTTTTGTCAGTATAAAGTAAACTTTTAGATAAAAACGAATACAAATTTTTGTTGGATTCTAGGGTACGATATGAGAACTCACTTTCAACATAAGAGGACATAACGACTATATAACGTATTTCAATTAACCAAAAAACAAGAGTTCCCATGCCTAGTAAATACCATTTTTTTTTAAAAACTCCACTATATGATAAAAATTGATAATTAATCTAAGGGTGAAATCTATTTTTGTTTTTTAGAAAACTTATGTCGTTTTATATAATACTCGATAGAAATAAATATGATAAATTATACTTGTGTCTAACTTTGTGGAATTAGTCTTTACAGCCACCGGCTTGACTACTTGACTATTTAGGTTCGCTGAATGGCAGTTTAGTACTTTTACCAGATGAAATGAACGACTTTAAATTTAGAAAGACGCTTTTCATAAACTTGAAGTAAAAACATAAACAAGTCAAAATCTTTAGTCTCGAACATGAAAACTACTAGATTAATCAAAAGAAATGTGATTTACTCATAAAAGTTTATGTTGCACATCAAAACTATATACTCCGTATTAATTATACATTGCTAATGTAATGAGAAGTGATTGACACATTTTTACGTTTTATCAGAACACTCATGATACAAACAGTTAAAACAGTTTACACTAAAAATACAACTAATTAATGGATAATATAAAGTGTCTAATAAAATAAAAAATGTGTCGATCACTTTCGTAATGTAATGGTGTAATAACGGTCAACAAAGATTTCACATTGAGGATTTATACACGGTTTCTATATTGGTGTTTTGTCAAAGGACAAGACATTCCAAATTGAATAATCTGGCTGCCCATCATTGTCACTTTATAACGGAAACTTCCCACTTATTTAATATTTTTTCTATTATTTCCTTGTTTCACATTGTTTAATCTCATAATAATGCTTCCTTTTATAGAGAACATTAACAAACATTGATTATTATTTTAACTTTAAAATTTGGTTTTTACCAACCTTAACTTTGTCTTTACTTTTTTCGGAAGAAACTTCAGTTACTCAGATGCCTCTTTCTTAAGCAATTTCTTTATGAGAAATATAATAACTAATCTAACATGAATATAAAGTTAAAAATAATCATTGTAATAAAGTTACTTTAACCATTGTAATTAATCTGATACGAGAAAGCCATGAATTTCAATGGTCAACAGTCAACTTTTCATGCTAAGAAACCCAGAAATCTCTAAACTAATGAATTTTCCAAACTAAACATATAAGCATTAAACACTAATATGAATTATAAACACCAAATAGTTATATACTTGACTAAAATTACTCATTTGTATGCACAGAACTACGACTTTCTAAGTAAAACAATAATAACTTATGTGATCATCAACTACAACAATTCTAATACGTAAACCATTATCAATGAAGGAATATTTCAACATATTAGGAAGAGAAAAACTTACATGAGTATCGAGGGATTTCTCTAACACCCTTTTCGGCATAGAATTCGAGCTCGAAAATGAATCAATATCAGCTAATACTCTTTGTGCCTTAATAACATCACTTTTATAATCCCTTATTATCAACATTTGTGCATTTGACCAGCTTCGACCAACTACTTCTGCCTCCATTTCCGCTACTGGACCATTCGCCATATACGAAAACTTTACAAACACACTAAAACCAACAAGTACTACCAAAAACCCGAGCAACGTACGTCGTAGATTCTTCCCTAGTTTCCCATAATTTCTAACCTCAACTGTCCCTTTTCGGGACAGTACAAGGTTATTATTATTATTAATATTCGTACTATAATGGTTTCCATGCTGGCTTGTGGCAGTTGTTGCTGTATTACAGCAACAACTTCCAAAGCAATCAACTGTTGCTTCGCAACGGTCATTATTATAATTATGATGATGTTGTATATGTCCCATAATTGAGTTGACAACGTCTGTGTCATTGGATGCCGCCGTGACATCAGCACGGCGGCGGTGGGCTGAAACACCCCCGAAACGTGGACTGACGGGGGTGGCACCACCGGTTGTCATCCAAATTTTAAATAAAAACGTATCACCAAATGCAACAAAACATATATGATATAAGGTAATTTATAGATTGAACTCGAAACCGGACGAAAAGAGAAATGTGAAGTTAAGGATCAAGATCGAGAGGAGGATGAATAATAAAAATTTGGTTACTAAGAGGAATTATAGGATTTTAATTCTAATGAATGGATGTAATGAAAAAGAATATAAGAAGAAGAATGTGAAAAGTGGAGAGTGGAAATAGGCGTAATGAAAGGTGGTTCTCATGTGTTTGGTGTATTTATAGTCACTCCTCTTCTTACGCGTATTATGTTATTTTGCTAAATCGTTGAATTTTACGTACTAATGTTTTCTACTCTTTTCTTTTTTACATGTGACTTTTCAATGTCTTTTTTTATCGTACAAGATTTGTTATTTTGTTCTTGTCTCTTCCAGCTAAAAAGAGCTTATGAATTAGTTCTACTTTCTTTATGTTCTTATTGAATTTCTTGGCTATGAAACTTTTGACTAATACTGATTAGAATTAGGGATAATTAGTAGATAAGTAAGTTAATAAACCAAATGAGCCTAGCTCAGATGGCCACCCAATTTGGGGGAGGTTTTACCCTCCTAGGCAAGGTCTCAAGTTCGAGACTTATGGGCTGGACCTAACCTGGTTGTGTGGGCTTGCTACGCCTTCTGGGCTACGGCCCATGTAGCCACAAATTGCCGTTAAAAAAAAATAAGTAAGTTAATAAACTATTTAAAAAAGTTTCATTAATTTCCTCCGACTATTGAAACTTTAACTTTCAAAGAGTATCTTGTTTTGTTAAACCAAATTTGGTAAAGAAAAAAGGCAGAAAATAATAACCTTTAATATTTTTAATTTTTGTTGTAAAATAAAGAACCTTTTTAAACTCTTTTCTAGTGGTAAAGCAATGACTTTACCCGATGGTAATAATGGAAAGAAAAAATCTATTTGATAAAAGCAAGTTTGGAAATAAGTTAATACTGTATATAAGACCAAAGGGCCAACGGAATTATATGGGATGTTAATGTGAATGAGTATTTACATTCTAGGGAAAAAAAAGGAACAAGGAACAATAAATAAACATTAACAATATGTCTTTGATAAATTTTTCATATTTGGTTGAAAAATATTAAATGTATAAAATGCAAATTACCATTTGACTGTCTTTCCAATCTGGAGAAAGGTGTAGTGGCATGCCATTTGTCTTTCTCACGTCGTGTATTCGGTGAAGTTGGTTTTGGCGGGCACCTCCGGAGCCAACACATGCGTTCGGCGGCGTCGAAAAGGTTGCTGCGTTGGATTTGGCAGGCTTCACCGCAACTACACCGTTTGCTCTTAGAGTGACAGATATAGTAACACTATTCTTCAAGCCAAATCTAGGTGGACACTAAATGGCTTGAACTAAACCGGTGCCACCATACCACCATCATTCGCCATTATCAAAGCTATTTTACGCGTACGTCATTCTCTGTTTTTTTAATTGGATTTTTTTGTTGAATTTGTGTTTTTATTTGTATGATGAGTCAAAATATGTGTTTTGGCTTGAGTAATAATTAGGGGTATTTTAGTGTGTTGATATAATAATAATAATAATAATAATAATAATAATAATAATAATAATAATAAAAGAATACTGAAATGACATACAGTAATGTAACACAATATTTTGAGGCATGATACCCATTGCTCTTACTATTCCAATGACCATCTGTAAATTATTCCAAAATTGTTTAAATCAATGCAAAGGCTATTATGAAATTTTTTTTTTTTTTTGAACATCAAAATATATAAACAGAAACCGAAGACTCTTTATTACCAAATATGTTTTTCAAAGAAATATAAAGTGTATATATAATTTTATAAACTTTGTAATGTTTAAATAAAAATCCCTTTGATCATAAAATATATTAGACACTTGTTTATTAATTCATACCTTAAGTGATTTTGTTGGATGAAGTGATATTAGTTGCTAAATACTTGTTTACGTATTAATTTTGCGTTTAATGTTTTTACATTTTGTGATCGTTAAAACTTAGGGATATCGAAAAATATGAATAACGTTTTTATACATTATTTATATCAACAACATTTACCTTGTCTTTCACGCCAAGCCATCAGATGTGAAAATTCAGCATTTTCCAATGATGTTAAAACCCTTTCTGCGAACACTAGAACGGTACCCGCGCAATGCGGCGGCGGGTACCTTGTGATTATATTTTGCGTTATTTGTTTACACGTTTAGTTGTCTTCATGCTTTATAAGTAGATATATTAAAGATGGTTAAGCTAAATAATTTTAGTTTGAACAACCAACCGCTTCCTAACAAACTTGCTTCCTAACAAATTAATTTTGAAATATTTCCGTAATAAGCAAGAAAAAATTCTGAATTTTAAGCCTTTCTAATTATAGAATAGTCCCAAATGCATTATAATATAGTATAGATATATATTTTATTTTTTATTTTTTATTTTTTTTTTGAACATCAAAATATATAAACAGAAACCGAAGCCTAACACTACAAAGCGTCACTCCTCGCTATGGAGGTAATTTCACAAGGAAAATTATCAAGCCAAATGAAATTTACATCAGAAACATAAGCAACTTTTGCAACTTGATGAGCCGCAAAGTTACATGCACGAGGAGCCCAACACAACTGCAAATTCATTTGAGATTTCCAATATTGAATATCTGAGACCAAAGCCGCTAAAGACCAGGGTGGCACAGCTTCTGTAGAGGCAAGAGAAATCGCCGACTGAGAATCAGATTCAATAAAAGCATGATTCCATCCATTGGTAGCAGCGAGGATACAAGCTGATCGAATGGCACACAACTCAGCGGCAAGAACCGATTGACTACGACACTTTTCACCCAAACATTGAAGCAAAGAGCCATGACAATTTCGAGCAACAATCCCAATAGCGGCAGATGAGTCTTTAAAAGAGGCATCGCAGTTAAGCTTCACGAGATTTGAAGTGGGGGGGATCCACTTACGTGAACTTTCATGCGAGATGCCATTGGTTTTCAGCATAGGAGAGGTATCAGAAGAAACAACTGAATGAAAAACATCATCATTGATCTGAGCTTCCAAAATAACACTAACAGGAACAATTTTGGCTTGTTCAAAAATGAAACGATTTCTCGCTTTCCAAATAGACCATGCAAGTGTGGCAAAAGTAGACAAGAACTTTGAAGAAGCATCTTTAGATTGGAACGGTTGTAACAAGGACATTACACGAGAAGTAATAGTACCTGTCAAACCGTCTAAACGAAGGCCCAAGTTCGAGCCGAACCACACAGGCTTTGTCCATTCACATTCGAACAACAGGTGTTCTACGGTCTCAGGGAAGGAATGGCAAATGAGGCATGTCGGGGAAGTTGCACAGTTTCGTCGAAATAAAGCTTCACGCGTAGAAAGGGCATTTGAACAAGCCTTCCACCAAAAGTTTTTAATCTTTGGAATTGTCTTCAAACGCCAAATTTGTTTCCAAAAATCACTTGTTGGACTTCCGGAGGAAGATGCACAACTCTTTTCATTCTTTTTCCAAATAAGTGCTTGACGATATCCGGACCGAACTGTATAAACACCTTTGGAATCATAATGCCAAACTAGCTTATCCTGAGCCCCTGTTATAGAAATAGGAATGCGAGATATAAACTCGGCCTCAGTAGGAAAAAGATGAGCATGCAATTTATTTACATCCCATTGACCATGAGCTATGAAATCAGAAACTTTCAAAGAATTTAAAAACGGACCACGTGGATGACGGATGTAAAAGTCTTCCTCGTATGGAACCCACTTTTGCGTCCAAAAAGATATATTTTCCCCACTTGCGACCTGCCACCTAACTCCTTGAAGAAGAAGATCACGACCATGAAGAATGCTATGCCATAACCAAGAGGGGCGAGAACCTTGACGAGCTGTTAGAAAATTACCATTAGGATAATATAAACCTTTAAGAACACGAGCCCAAAAAGAGTTAGGGTTAATTAAGAGGCGCCAACCTTGTTTTGCTAATAAAGCCAAGTTGAAAGAACGTAAGTCTCTAAAACCAAGACCACCCGCATCTTTAGGCTTAGAAAGGCGATCCCAACTTAACCAATGAATATGTCTCTTATCTATTTCCCCGCTCCAGAAAAACCTTCTAATATGACAAAGAAGCTTATCAAGAAAACCATTTGGCAGCAAAAAACATTGCATTGCATAAGATGGAATTGCTTGGATAACTGATTTGATAAGGATTTCACGCCCTGCTTGCGAGAGAAGTTTTTGCTTCCACCCTTGCACTTTTTGTAGGACCTTCTCCAAAATAAAAGAGAATAATTCACCCTTTCTCCGACCGCATATAAAAGGTAATCCAAGGTAGCGAGCCTTCGGATCCATGCATTCAACATTCAAAAGATCACATATTTGTTCTTGGAGATGCTTTGAGCTATTCGGTGAGAAAATGGCAGCAGACTTTGTGAAATTTATGCTTTGACCCGATGCCTTGCAATAGCGATCCAAAATATCCACCAGCACCTTACATTCATGTACGTTTGCTTTAAGAAAGAACAAAGAGTCATCAGCAAAGAAAACATGTGAAATTATTGGGCATGTCCTAGCCATTTTAATCCCTGATAACGCTGAAATTCTTAAAGCATTTAAGACCATACTTGAGAGAACATCAGCAACTATAATGAACAAGTATGGGGATAAAGGATCACCTTGACGTATTCCCCGAGAAGGACGAATGGTACCAATAGAATCCCCATTTATCAAAAATTCAAGCTCATACGAAGATATGCACGAAAAAATCCAGTTACACCATTTTCCTCCAAATCCCATCTTCTTTAGCGTAGCAATTAAGAAGTCCCATTCAACATGATCAAAAGCCTTATTTAAATCAAGCTTTAAAGCCATAAGACGTTGATCGCCATTCTTTTTTCCCCTGATATAATGAAAAGCTTCATTTGCGACAATCATACTATCTTGAATAAGACGACCTAGAATAAAAGCAGACTGTTGTGGAGAGATGATTTGATGCATAAAAGGTTTTAATCGATTAGCCATGATTTTTGAGATGACACGATACACAAACTTGCATAGACTAACAGACCGGAAGTGACCAATCTTCTCTGGACTTGCAATTTTTGGAATAAGCACAACTAAAGTTTTGTTTAGTGAAGGCAACATGACTCCACTAATGAAAAATTGCCTTACTGCATTACAAACTGAATCCCCAACGAACGACCAATATTTATGAAAAAACAGGCCGGGATATCCGTCTTCACCAGGGGCCTTGTAAGCTCCTAATTGCTTAACTGCTCGAGTAATTTCAGCATCAGTAACTGGCGCTTCAAGAGATAAGTTCATGTTATCAGTTACTGCACATTGTACTGTACTCAAAACATCATCAAAATCCCTAGCACCGGATGAAGAATAAATAGAAGCAAAGTGGTTTCGAATCAAGTCATTCAAGTCATCTCGATCTTCAATCCATTCATCATTGTTATTTTTAAGCATAAGAATTTGATTCCGTTGGAACCTGTGGATTGTAGAGAGATGAAAAAAACGAGTGTTTTGATCACCGAATTTAATCCAGTTCACTCTCGACCGTTGGTGCCAAAACATTTCTTCCTTGCGCCACGTTTCTTCTAATTTCTTTTGTAATTGGCGTTGACGAGCCTTATTAGCCATAGTGGGCTCCTTAGATTGGATAACTCTTAATTCATTTGTGAGCTCATTTATAATCTTCTTATTGTTGCCAAAATGGGATCGACTCCAAGACTTCAAATTTCTTGCACAAGATTGAAGATTTCTTTCCAGACTAACAATATGATCTGACCCTGTGCTATCATCCCAAGATTTTCGAATAGTATCTTCACAAGCTTCATCGGTTGTCCACATTGACTCAAAACGAAAAGCTTTCCTCCTTCTTACTGAGGGAGATGTGTTATAAAGCAGTGGCGCGTGATCACTACCAATCAAAACTAATTGCCTATAATTTTCTAATGACAGGTTTTTTTATTAATGAAAAATTCATAATTTAGTTTAATTAACTTTATATAAAAAATACATCACAATGTAGAGGAACCAACTAAATTTAGGAGAATATCAAGGTGTAAGTTTAAAGAATCCTCCTGTGGAAATTTAATTTATCATTTTGCGATAGTGGCTTGAGAAAATGGATATTTTTTGCCTTTCCATACTTATTTTAAATATAAATAATTTCCAGAAATTTGTACTGTGAGGTACTTTTGTACTTTGCACAAACATTCTCTGAGTTTTAACAATCGTTGAAAAATAAGTCCCCAAGGATGAACGATGCAACAGATATCGGGTTTTAAGGATCAAACTTGTAAGAGGATTATTTTTTCTTCTCTTGGACACTTTCACAAACAGTCCATGAGTTTCAATAGTTGTTGCATATTAGGTTCTCGAGGACTAACAATATAACAAAAATCAGTTCTTAAAAACCAAAAGTGTAACATAAACGTCGTTTTACAAACGCATGATGCCAAACACCAACTAAATAAGCACTTATTTTCAAAGCAGATAAATTATTAAAACTTTTAGTTACAAACACCCCTAAAATGATATACAATAATTACAAAAGGCCCATAACTTATAATACTCCTACAATAATTCCAACCTACAATAATCATCATATCACAATAATTAAATAGTTGGGGTGGAGATATTTCTTTTGAATTGTTGTGATTTTCGTTTGTCTTGAAGTCTGACTATCGAAGTTCAATATAAATCTAGATGAGGTGGTTGACGAAATTAATTTTGTTTTGTTTGATTAGTTGTGTTTTATGATAGTTCGGATGTTGTATTTTCTTTTGGGCCCAATATATAAATGTTACGATCTATTAAAGTTGGTTTATCCAATCAAAATCTTCACATGTTGTATGTTTATATTATCTTTTCAGCAAGTTGGTTGTTTTATAGTGCTATGCTACAACATGTAGGTTAATATGTTTATAAATATGGTAAGGTTAATATATTTTTGAGATGTTGGCCATGTTGTCTAGTATATTTAAAGATATATAGTGGTGAACAAATGAGGCTCACACTACTGGAACTGAACATTACATCCTTCTTCTATTCAGAGCTTAACAAAATGTCTTTCCCTGTAATTGCCTTCTACTCACCTGTAGCATCAATTACACAAGATGAAAAAAAAGCACGAAAAGAAAAAATGGCAATCATAATTGAGCGATACAAGGACAAAGTTTTGGCTCTTCCTAGAAAAGAAATCGATACAAACATTTATTTATGCAAATACCAAGGTTTTTGGTATCATCATGGCTTTTGGTTGCACTCAAATGCTAACTTTTCTGTTGAAGCAATTATGGCATCGCAAGACGAATTTCAAGCTCTACCTACAGATGTTTTTTTGGCAAGTCAGGTAAAATCTGGCACAACATGGCTCAAGTCCCTTGGCTTTGCCATTTTAAACCGAACCAAGTTCAAAATTGATAAAGATTCTTGTGCAACCCACCCATTGATAACTACTAGCCCTCACGATTGTGTCCCGTTTCTTGAGTCTGAGTCTTTCTTGCACAACCCTTCTTACGCCAATGGCCTCATGGCAACCCATATTCCTTACACTTCATTACCACAATCCATTATTAGTTCTGATTGTCGGATTGTTTATATACACAGAAACCCTAAAGATGTGCTAATTTCTTTTTGGCATTTCATGAACACATTAAGAGAGGATGGTTCTAGTCCAACAAAATTGGATGACATGTTTGAGCTTTTTCGCAAAGGTTTAAACCCATATGGGCCCTTTTGGGATCATGCGATAGGGTACTATAAGGCAAGTCTAGAACGACCAAATAAAGTATTGTTTTTAACGTATGAGAAACTCAAGCAAGATACATATAATGAGGTTAAGAGATTGGCGAATTTCTTAGGTTCTTCTTTTACAAAAGAGGAGGAAGATGATGGATTGGTGCAAGAGATAATAGAACTATGTAGCTTTAAGAAATTAAGTGAGGCACATAAGGGAAATAAGGATGGAAGCCACTCCTCCAACGGTATCTACTTTCGAAAAGGCATAGTTGGTGATTCGGTTAATTACCTGACAACTGAAATGATAAAAACTTTTGATGAGATCACTAAAGAAAAGTTTGATGGTTTAAATATCTCATTTTAAGTATGAACACGCTACTTAATTACTCTCGCTGTGTTTAAATAAATCAGTTGTTTTCATTTCTGCAATTTCAAGTGTGTATTGCGATTTGCCAAATTGTACTCCAACAAACAGTCGTAATTGATTTGATCTATGTTCCTTGAAGATGTTTGATGTTTAGATGTCTCATTTTAAGTATGAAATATGCAACATGGTATCGTTGTGTTGTCGATCTGTTCTTGCAATATGATTGCATCATCTATTTTCATATATGATATTTCAATTGTACTAATCTCAATATTTGTTTCTTGTTGATCTACGTGTATATATTAGGATATATTTTACCAAGTTGTTACATGTGGGGAAAAAAAAACTATTACTCTTTTACTGTAATTGAATTTTTAATTTTTAATTAGATTTAAAAGTAATAAAAAGAGAGATAAACAAAACTAATACAAAAACATATATAATTAGAGATGAGACCGATAAAACACACATGACACACCCTGATGACGTATAGTCTACACCGGGTCATGAACCCGTTTGGTAAACAATACCCACACGCAAGCCCACTACGCGTGAGCCAGTTTCATACTAATTGGACTACCAATTAGACGGCTTTGGCCCACGAGGCCCAAGCCCAATAATTATTTAGGAATGTGAATAAACGATATCTCCTAATTATAGGCTGTATATCAAATACCCGCGATACGCGGGACATACCAAGGTTTGCGGAACACGAAACCAAAAAGGATTCGTGTCTATATATAGAGGGCATTATAACTCTCGCAAAGGTACGACTTACAAACCCTAACTCTTCACAACCCTAAAACACGATTACTTACTCTCACGCCGGAGGATAATCGGGGGAGACAATCCCTCGATAAGCCTAACGGTGTCTGTTACTTTCTTAGTGCGCAGGTCTCAAGCAATATCAACCAATTGATACGAGGAAAGGAACCCAAACAAGGAACGCCCAACTTTTGTATCAACAAGTGGCGCCATCCGTGGGACCCAACACTAAGGACTAGAATGACGAAACACAAAAATTCATCCAAGGGAACTCCGCAGTTGGATAAGACGCGTGGTGAACCTCCAAGGAGGAACTACCCTGATGCGCCTCCTAGGCAAAACACTGGGACAACCAGTGCGCCTGGTCGCCAGGAAGTAGAAACCACCACGATCCTTCCAACGGTAGAAGTACCCTCTGCAACTGCTCAGACTACTACGGTAGTCCCAAACATTGAGGATCTCCAGCGCACCCTCTTTACAACCCCCCACCAAGTAGCAACCGCTGTGGACAACACAGTACCACCAAACGCGCCTGATCGCGAGAGGAGGCTCAACTTGGAAGATGGTGTTCCTGCGCTGGAGGAAAATACTCAAGAAACAATGTTAAAAAATCTTGTATCACAAAATTTTGAAACATTGAACACACTCCTACAAGAGGAGGCCAGGAGAAGGTTAAGGAGTCGGCTCGACTTCAATGGAACCTCCCCACCGCGCTACGAAGAGCGCGACAATAACAAGAGGCGCGTCAGTGTCCGAACTAGACTCGGCACGCCATCAAACTCACATTACTCGGAGGAACAAGGAGATAGCGAGAGGCGAACTAGCGTCCACACCAGATTGGGAGGTCGCAGAGTCCACGACAGGTTGGGAGGACAGCACTCACCAAGTGAGGAATCTTCTAGATCTAGAAGAATCCACGATAGACTAGGTGGACGGGTATCCCCTAACGAAAGCTTCTCAAGCTCAGGCCCCGAGGAAAAACAGCGCAAGCGCCGCAGAAAAAACGACTCTCCCTCAGATAGCTCCTCGGACAACGAGGATAGCGATACCGGACACTGGAAGTCCAAAGGAAGACGTCGTGAGGAAGAGGATGATGACATATCCCTTCCTTGGCGTCGCCAAAAGGTTGGTGCGTTCTCAAGGCGCATCAGCGACTATTCAGACAATAAGAAAAGGCGCATGCCTTCCAATGTCAAAACATATGATGGAACGGGTGACCCCGATGATCACCTAAAAATTTTCGAATCCGCTGCGGGCATCGAAAACTGGCCACAACCTGTGTGGTGCCATATGTTTAATTCCACGTTGGTAGGGAACGCGCGAACTTGGTTTAGCAAACTTCCATGAAGAAGTATAAAAGGGTATGAAGAGTTGCGGAAAGCATTCCGCTTGAACTTCACACAAAGAAAGAAGTACGCTAAGGACCTAGTAGAATTGGCTAGGATCAAACAACGCCAAGGGGAGTCTACGAGCGCCTTCATGGAGCGCTTCAAAGACGAATGCCTACACATCAAGGCATGTCCTGAAATACTAAAAATTTCAGGATTCATGAATGGGATCACCAACCAAGACCTTATCAAAAAATTAAATGATAAAGTCCTGCAAACATCCGACGAACTGATGAAGCGTACAAGGTCTTTCGTTCAAGGAGAAGCCGTCGTTGCGGACAGTAAGAAAGCATATTCTAACTACAGGCCGCAAGAACAGTCAAGGAGACAATCCAATTATTATGAAATTTATTTAATAGGTGTAATTTCACATGTAAATTTTTTCATCAAACCTTAAAATCAAGAATAGTTAAGAATTCATGCAGCACAAAGCATTAACAGAATTGCGTGTCTGGCTTTTACTTGTTAAATAGTCGCACACAAACTTAAACCAGATAAAACTTTGTCGAAAAGATAGCATAACCACACAAAGACCGGTAGCACTCGGATAATAAACAACTTGACCACACCTTAAGTTTATAAAACTGGACTTTTACAGTCTCACTGAGAAGAACCACAAGAACCATTACAATTCATGCAAGGGCATTTAGTTGACTAAAAAAGAATAACTTATATGTAACGAGATACATGCATGTGAATTTAATTGCTGACCTCATGTTACATGCTATATATGTCCCAATAGTTTAAAATCAAATGTTTTTTTCTAAAGTGCACGTAATCATATCGAACCGTCTTTCTATTTTCAAATATGTTATTCATAATAACATGTAACTATTGTTAAGTTATTTTGTCATCGTATATATATTTTGGCGTCATTCGGCATGGGCTCAATTTTCTTTCACTCCAGTGTTGTGTCGTTTGGATGCCCATTAACTACACAATGAAATAAAATATAGGTTTCCAAATTAAAAGCACAAAATACTTATTTGATGATTATAATAATAATTTACTGATTATTATTTTATCAATTTTTGGGGTGAATGGGCTAAGGTCTACGAGTGACTATCATGTGTAATTCCACGGCTAAGCGACTGACATGACAATTAGCCGTTATAATCATAGCTTTTACGATTTTAAGCAAAATTTTATACACTAATAATGTAACACTGACTGGTTAATCCATAGATTTGAGCTTTATCATATGATTGAGTAATTTTCCCCAAAGTAAGGTTATTAGCCGTTATACATGCTACGCATGTTAAGCAGACAAGTTTATTATAAATTATTGCTAGAATTAGTAAGTAATAATTGATGTAATGACAATTGAATAGTTACTTATTTTATGTTAAGTAATAAAAATACTTGCTTAAAATTACTTCTAGACTCTCTAATAACGAGACCAAGAATATGATCACAATGTGTTTTTGGGTTTAGAGTAATTAAATACGTAATTATTTTTTATTTTTTATTTTTTATTTTTATTTTTTTTATTTTTATTTTATTTTATTTTATTTTTTTTAAACTCGTATGCAATACATGTTCACATTAACTTAAACATAAATGTATGATACATGCATTTTAATTAAAAAAATATTTACTTATGCGGCACTTTGCTTAATGCCAAGTATAAGCGACGATTTTAGTTTTTCTAATGAAATGTTGTCTTCAAAAAAGATAAGACATATACGCAAGTTCAAGTGTAACCAACAACGTAATGCCTGTCTTCCTTAAATTTTATACAACGACATGTTCATAAAGTCTTAAAAAATATAATACATAGACATATACGCAAGTTCATGTAAAGTCTATACGTAGTTTTCTTGACAAATCCGTAATGTACATAAAACTAGTAATAACATGACATTATATTCACATGTGTTTATTCTTTGATAATTCCATGATTTATTTAGAAACTAATAAGTAATAACACTACATTTATTTCACATGTGTTTATTCTTATGAATAATGATTTTGTGAAGATTGAAAGCAAAGCCCCGGTTCAGTCGGTTAGCCGCGTGATAGCGTAAAGATGAATGGGTCAAGCCAACCTGGTTCATACACTGAGTGACCTGTTAATTTTAATCAAGTCGGCGGGTTCAAATCTTCGTGGCCCCATTTCCTTAAGACACGCGTCCTGAACCTTTTTTGCTCTGATCATCGTTCCTGGACCCCATTTCCTATCATTATACGCTACGTCATGTTCTAGGGTATAGGAATTAAATCGTTATTTCTATAGATAAAATCATTTTTTTTAGCAATCATTTCTCTCACTTTTTCTCTCACTAATTTTAGATTTACCACCACAAAAACTCAAAACAATATACAAATCTTTATTTAGAAAGTTGACATTATCAGTTTAAAATTATTTGCACCTAACAATAATTAAACTTGATAATTCACACATTTTGATGTGATAATCACACACTTTTATCACTAGGTCACCTCTGAGTTGTTAAATAAAATAATTTTCGACAAAAGGTTCCCAAAGTAACTATAAAATGAGTTTCTTTTAGTAAATTTAGACGTGCAAAGTTGGTCTAGTCACGTGAGTGTTAAATTAACTATCATCAAATAACTTAGTTGTACATATTCATAAATTTTTATAAGAGGTCAAGGGTTCAAACGTCACTAGGTACAAATTTGATGGTGTTTAAAGAAGGGCCAACGGTCACGGGAACCGCCGGTTAGACAACGAACATGCGAGTCAAAAGACTTGTCTTTCCTAGATAACATAAATATTGAAAACATAATCTATTCACTCAATTGGTTAGAGGTGCTAGTTTCTGCGCTCTCAAGTAATAGTGTGTAGAATCAGCTCATATTTCTTGATACACAAGTAACAAAAAAAAAAAAAAAAAAAAAAAAAAAAAAAAAAAAAAAAAAATCACCTTTAGTCGTCCGGATGTAGAAACGAATAAAACTTATTTGCTTATTTTGTTATAAAGACTGTTTTATAAACATATGCATGAAAATGCTTATCATATATGCAATTCCAAGATCCCTAACAACATTTTAAACGGTTTCATAACAAGAAGAAAGTTTTGCATTAATGTTTAATGAACCTTGATAGGCGGACCTAATACATGGGCCTAATCATGGATCTAATGCTTAAAATACTTGTACAGTGCATGCACTGTAAAAGTATTTTAAGCGTTAGGTCTATGATTAGGCCTATGTATTAGGTCTATTAATCAAATTCCATGTTTAATTTTTCAGCTTCATACACATAAGGATGAAATTTGACAACTCAATGATTGTAAACAGAAAGTGTATGTGTATCATTATATTCTACAAAATAATTGAAATGATGATTAGTTATTAAATAAATAGATAAAACATGACACTTCTAAAGGTGTTAAGTCAATAAAAAAATCGAGTACTTTTAATACAACAAATACATCGAATATAAAGATTTTAAGGTTATAAAGTTGACAAGCAATTAGATACTTTTATCACGTAGTAAAAGATTTGGATTCAAACCTCTTGTTGATGCTATCAGTATCAATTTATGGTGAGATATGCCAATCTTATTATATACAGACCACTATATTTAATTTGTCAAAAATCGAAAGTTCACAAGCCAAAATGTATAACATATTAACATGTAAAGACTGCCATTATTATGAAAATCACATTTACTAAATACATAGTTGCCATACTAACAATTATTTAGTGATTGAAAACATATATATTAATGTGAAATACATTAAGTTTTGTTCTTCACTAAATGTTGGTCTTATAATTATGAAAACTTTTGTTATAATGCTAAAAATTATGGTTAGCAAAACTTACAAAACTATACCGTAAATTTAACAATTACCAAATAAAATGTTGTTAGGTTTGCAAACTTAATCCCGCGTCGATGATAAAATAAATTTCAAAGTTAACACATAGGATATTTTTAGCGGAACTAGTTGGATCTTATAGCTAAAGCTGGAGCTAAAGCTTTAATTTCCAGAAAAATTTGGTAAAATAACTGGAGTTGTAATTTACGAATATAAAGTGAACTCGCACAAAAACGGCATTCCAATAAAGATATTAATATGATTTTATTAATGGGTCATTATAAGTATATATTAAAACCCGTGACGACGACGCCGTTTTGCTAGCAGGTTTCCCGCCAAAAAATTTGGGCTACCATGGCCCGTTTATCTTGGCCCAGTTTTTTTCTTCTCCGGTCCAATTTCGGATTTATAGATATCTCCTGAAGCTTCTTGATCTTCACATTCCTACTCCGGAATTAGATTAAAAAAAATGGTCCATGTGAAGGAATGGAGATGTTGGGTGTGCGCTGATGGTGTTGGGTGTGTGACGATCGTGTGTTAACTCGATTGTACCAGGTAACAGTTTTATGGTTTTGGGTTTAATTGTATTTAATTTTGATGGATTTGAGATTTAAGGTTTTCGGTGACACTGATACCAGTTTTTTTGGTAAACTTATTGATGGGTACTTATGAGTATTTGTTATATAGTTTCAGTTGGCCACCTGAGTTCCTTCTGGAGCTTGGGGAGGGGTTTTACCCGGGTTCAAGTCTCGCAAGTGGCCAGAATCCGGATTTTCCTCTTAGTGCGAAGCCGTGAGTTCTAGGGGTTTCCCTTCGCGGGTCTCTCCTAAAATTGGGGGTTATAGTTTTTATGTTTAGGTTAACTTGAATTGGGGGTTAAGTTGAATGATGCCTATTATTTTGCAAATTGACCACTTTATGGGTTTTGTCGTGTCTTGCAGGTTTCTTCTCGCGTTTGGGTGGTGTTATTTTTTTCGGCTGCAAACTGTATTTGTCGAAGGTAATGTTGTAGTATTGTCGTTTTTTTTTATCTTCTATATTTGTTTAAGAATGTTTGTATGTTAATCGTTTAAGCGATCGTTTGTGAATGATTATCTATATGTGAAGCCCGAATAAGTTGTTTAGCATAATCTGATAAGCAATTGCCTATCTGATTATTTGTGGGTCATATGCGGTTTTTTATGTGTGTATTTTTTGTTTCTAAGAAGAATGCAGTTTTCTAATGTTTGGTCCCCACAGTTTCTCCATAGGAAATCGAGGCATGTAGTTTGGTTTAACGCTTAGCGTTCAGCCTGGTAAAAGACACACGGGACATTTCTGCATAGGTGGTATGCCCCTGTCATATCTTATAATCTTATCAGATTTTACAATTTACTTTCAATAGTTTTGTGTAAATTATTTGTTGCAAATAGTTTTGAATTTAAAAAAGTGACTTTCATTTGATGAGTTTTCTCTTTTTAATTTTTTAAAAAGAGAATGAAAGTCACTTTTATAATAGTGACTAAAAAATTTGTTGCTAGGATTGTTCTATTTGATCTTTGACTCTCTTTATGCTCTTTGTTGAACCAAACTCATCAAATGTAGTTTGGTTGTAAATATTTGAATGATAATTAATGGTAATACAGTTACTTTACTACACTAAATTTTCAATAATGTAATTCACTCATTACATGGTTCGAGTTATCTGATTTTGAAAATTTGCCATGGTGTTGTAGATATAACGAGAGGGAGCACTCTATTACATGTTTGTTTAAAGGGTTTTAGAAAGTGAGTGCCAGTCATCGTTGGTCACTTGGTCCAAAAGTATGAGGTACTCCTAATCAGACCAAGTTCAGTCAGGTAACTCTCGAATTTGTTTACTTATAGTTATTGGTTCATTATGTTCGGGATGCTCATACATATTCTTTCTTTTGAACATTATAACAAAATAATAATAATAATAATAATAATAATAATAATAATAATAATAATAATAATAATAATAATAATAAATAATTAATAATAATAATAATAATAATAATAATAATAATAATAATAATAATAATAATAATAATAATAATAATAATAAAAGGATGCTAAACTTGCAAAAGATTTTCAACCATTTTTGAAAGAATTTTACAAGGCTCAGCGCCTTGCAGCATAAACAGAGACGTCTTATGCTCCTTTTGTTCCATAGGTCGTACGTTCTTTTCACCAACGTAATGTGACCTATCCATCTGCATACGATTGGTCAACGCAGCCACGGTTAGTTTCATCTTTTGTTTGTAGATCTTTATTTAATAACTGATACCACCATATCGGTCCTTTTTATAACAACAAACGACAACAAATAGTTAGTAATTGGTCATGTTACAGATCAATCAGTTGGTGTTTTTAGCATGTTGCAGGATACTAAAGTAACACGGGTTGGTAATGCATGTCACCATCTCTATTCCAGTCTATTGTCATATAGGTAATGCATTTTTTTTCTCGATCAGAAGTTTATGACTACATTATTTACCAAGAGAAAAAGTTCGCCTTCATTATAAACACCTTATTTAACCAACAAGCAATGCCTCAACTAACAGACTGGTCAGAACTTCCAAACATCGTTGACCCCGAGATTAGAGATACAATGGTCTTGAAGCACTTATATCAAGTGAGTACAATATACTTAAAACTTGAACATTGTGTTTAAAACCAATTGACCGTCCGATGAAGCAATAATGAAATCGTATTGTTTTGTGCGAGGTTGCTGCTGTAGCTGTCATATGTGTACAGTCTGAACCAAGTTACATACATTTAATCACAGACGTGTTGCATTCATTGATCCCATTGGTACCTGCTGAGATTGGAGGGTGACCAAGAGCTTAAAGTCTTCAAATTATATGTTTCACTCATGGACAAGAGAGTTCAAAGGTATCATTAGTTTTAGTTTAGATCCTTTGATACAGTTTTGACGGAGCTTATTGTGCATACATAACATTTACAATCCATACTGCAACAAAAGAAATAAAAGAAGAAACGTAACATAAAATTTCTCAGTTAATGTGGGTAAAGCCACTGTAAAAGGACTTTATGTGTATACACATTTCACCGAACACTTTATGAGGTATTAAAAACGAAGTCACAATAGAAACTCTAAGCGAAAATTACTAAATTAGTCATAAAGGATGTTTGGATTGATTTGTGTTACCCGCCTTAACTCTAAGCGAAAATTAGTCATAAAGGATGTTTGGATTGATTTGTGTTACCCGCCTTAAGGATTGTTTGGAAAATGCTAATATCTGTTTTTCTTTCAAAATTTACGGGGAAGAACACGACCCGGCAGGTTACGGAGTCGGTTCTGAAGGGGGTCGGTTGCCGTTAACAAAGGTGCCAGCAATGTGGCTATTGGTTCAAGTATTGCAACGGATGGTGAGTCGGTTCAGGGTAGTTTTACTTCAAAAGAAAGTGCTTCTATGTCTATCATGTTTTGTCCATTTACTGTTGCCAATTTTTTCCACTGCTGTCTATATATGATTGATGATTTTTTCTTTGGATAGGTCAGGTGGTACGAATTGAAGATGGTTTTCGCTCTGTTATAAGATTACTACCATGAAAATGATCACAAGAGCTGATGATAGGTTGCGTGTCTGAAACTTCTCATTATTTTCGGCAGGAGGCACGGTACCAGGTGGCATTCATTTATTTTCTGATGTGCCTGGCTGCATGCTATCGATCTTCATTGAAACTGATGTTGCAACCGTGGTTGGAGTAGGTAAGTAACTTAGTACGAGGACTTCATATATCGAGGTTGGTTATTAGTATTAATAAAAACTGATTATATTTGTTGTTGTGTAACTACACGCCCTGCACAGATCTTAAGATATATCTTCGCAGTTTGGTTTATGTACTTGCATTCGGAAAACTAACTGAGTCACCATCATTGTTCACCTGCATCTGGATGAAATGCTTTCTTGAGTTACTGACACGTTCAAAAAAAACTTTGCTGCTATATATGTGATTGACATCACTGAGGTGTAACAAGGTAATACCAGTTAGTCTTATGTTTGGTTATTAACTGCATAAATAACCGAATAGGAGATAACATAGGAAACTGAATGTATTAAAATTCAAGTTGTGATATATAGAGTTATAGGCTATTGTCATTCAGAAGGCACATGTTTCAGAGGCATAAATAGCAACCCCGTTGCAATTAACACGGCATAGAAATTGATAATATACAAAACCGTACATTAGTTTTAAAATACCTTTGATATAAACCATAAAAAAAAATTCCGACAAAAAACCCCGCCCGGCCGCAACGCGGCCAATCGTCGCCATTCTCGTTAATGTAAATAAATCATTTCAAAAGCTTACGTATTTTCCAAAAACTACTTCAAGTAGCCTCTAACGTAGTGTTCTTGAGTTCTTTTTTGGGGAGAAAAGAAATGACTGAGGAAGGAAGATAGTCAAAATTGTGTTCTTGAGTTTTTTTTTTTTGGGAGGAAAGTGGGGAGAAAAGAAGTGATTGTGGGAGGAAAGTGTATGTGATTTTTGTTAAAAACACAATCCGCCCAGATCGGCAGAAAAGGAAGGAAGATGCTTCTTTTCTTTTCTTCTTTAATTATTTTCTTTTCTTTTAATGAAGAACTCCGTAACACTGCGTAAAAGAAAGGAAGAGCTTTTGGATTTCTAGAAGTTGCTTCTATTTTGTATCAAAAAAAGCTTATATTATAAGCTAACTTATTTTAGACGTTCAAGTATTTATAAGCTCTCAAAAACTTGCACCCAAACATACCCTCAAATTACTCGTTTTATTACTGATTTGGTTTTACAAATAAAACTCCATTTGTGCTTGTATGCTAGACTTAATTAAAACCGTAAGTTGGACCTTTATGGACTATACAGGAGTAGTGATCATGACCAAACGTATATATTGATTCCTTTTAGTTGAATAAACTAAAACTTACAAAATTAAGAATGAAATGAAATAAATAAGTCACTAACTTTTTTACATAGAATATGAGTTATTTGATTCTCCAGTTGGATTTTGTCGCAAGTTTCGCAATCCAGAGCCCAAGTTCAACGCAGGAATATAGAGGACAAGTCATCATGTTTACCTTTTTTTTCTTAATTTTTAAGCAAAATGCATGACACCTCAACATGGATTTATAGTTTTTAATCAGAATATCATTATCATTATTTTTAATCAGATAGTTTATCTGACTAGAAATATAATTAACGGGAATGATGTGCTGATATGGAAGTATGTTGTTAACACATTCCTTTCAGTGACAGTTATGATTAGAAAAAGATGTCAAAGAAATGTTAGAATATGCTTCTGGAAATAATTAAAATGATTTATACGACTTGAAGCCACAGTAATTATTTTTTATACTAGTATACAGGGGCGGTACCAGAATATCTTTTAAGAGGGGGCAAAAGTTGAGAGTAAATGTCAAGTCGAGTCATGTCACTAACTCGGCCTTTGTTGATGTAATGACAACGACTTTACTTTGAATGAAAGTGAACTTGTTTAGGCAGAACCTAAACTAGTTGTAATTATATGGACAATATTTAGGACATACTTGATATTAATACGAATAGAGAAAGCGAAAACAAAAATTTAGATAACAAAATTTGGGGTAGCACAAAAATCGAACATCAGATCTCACCAAAAGTAAAGAATGTCTCTTACAGGCAGAATAAAAATTGCACATCATGATCATCCAAAGAAAATCGACATTGATAGAATTCTTAATGTCTACTAGAAACTTTGTGGGGGCAACTGCCCATACTGCCCCCATTGTAGTACCGCCCCTGCTAGTATATGTTTGTCTAACAAATGCCGTCAAGCCACTAGTTACGAGTTGCTTCGTGTTAACTAAACTAGTAACTTTCTTTTTTGTTCATTAATATAAATGCCATATGCACATTTGTTAAACAAATCCTCAAAAGTCAAAACTACAATGTCTTCGATTATCTGCTTATCTCTGCTACTTGTAAAGAGTTTATGCTCAAATTACATAACCTAAAATTATTTAAAAGTGATTAAAGTGTTTGGACCAAATCAGGTCATGTTTGGCAACACCTTTTTGGAAGCGTTTAAGAGCGGTAAGCGACAAGCGACAAGCGTTCCAGTTTTTAATGCTTGTTTGGCAACACTACTGCTAGCGTTTAACAACACCTCAAAAGCTTGCAATCTTAATGCTTCTTAAAGAAGCTTTCCAATATACCGCTAGCGTTTTACTTTTAATATTACCAATTTACCCTTAAAAAATAACATTCATTCATAAGTATATGCCCTTTTTAGTAATTTTACATTTTATAATTACAACTACAGCTACGTTACCAAACACGTTTTTTAAACAAGCAACTAATGCTTACTGCTACAGCTTACTGCTTATTGCTACTGCTTACTGCTACCTGTCGCCAAACATAGCCTCACTCCTTAATACCCCTTAATAAACTTTTGTGAAAACTTAGTATACAGTCACCTTAATAAACTTTTAAATGTCACGCTTAATAAATAGAAACTTAATCAACTTACACACGCAACTTTTAAAAGTATGTAAAGTGTTGTTACGATTTATTAGCTGTTATAAATAGCAACACAGCTTCTCAATATTTAAAACACTTGCTTGGTTTTGTATGAATTAAAAACAAAAAAAAAACAAAAAAACAAATTAAGAAGACGACTTTTTATATTTAATAGTTTTCAAAAAATCATCATAATTTCGACTATATAAATACGATAATCTTCTTTTTCTATCTTGTGGTAATTCTACATACTATTAAGTCTGTTGATGCATGATTTTATTCTTTTTTATTCGTTTGGGCCTAGGCTTATGTTCAGTCCATACATAATGGGACTATTCAATACTTGGCCCAAGATGTGAAAAGGCTTAGAGTATGTTAATTGGTTTACGTGTTTTAATTTTTTTTCTACCCTTATTCTTTTTTTCTTTTTTCTTTAGAAGATGTCTTCTTTTATAAACGTCTTGTCGCGCTTCACCCCCCCCTCTTCCCTCCTTCCTGACTTCTTTAAACTGTGTTGGGTTTTCGACCAACTGTGGTATCTTTTTTTAACCGTCGAGCCGTTCACCTTCCCTCTTTCGAGCCGGCACAACTGAAAAACTCCATCGCATCGCATTTGCCAAATATATTCGAAATAAATTGGTTTCCTTATACTTCGATCTTCGTTGGCAAAAGTTATTTCGTCGAAAACACGACGCAAGTTTCATAATTTTTCGCAGTCTGTTCTGCCTATGTCGAATGGAGCCCACAAACCGCCTTTGACGTAAAGTTTAGGCCAGTTTGGCAGAAGTACCCTTCCGCCCCTTATTTTTCATTTCAACCCCCCACTTTTTAATTTTCCATTCTAGTCCCTCCTCAAAAATATAAAATCTCTCTTATTTATTTAATTATTCATTTTTAACAGCATGCAACACACACCACTTTTCTCCTTCTTTTCTCTGCTCCTACACCCACCCGCCCTCCGGTCATCGTCACCGCCGCCAACTTCCGGCGGACCAACAGCAGATTACCGGGCGACCCGAAAACTTTTCTCGTCTAAAAATATTTTATTTCACCAAACGATAGATCGAGCCGTCCCGACCCTCTCAATCCGTACGCATTCACTCGGCCACCACCACATTGAACTCGGCCGCACGCGCCACCTTCACCCTCCACTGCCGCACACGGAGATCTGATACCCCATCGCAACGAATTCCATAAATACGATGAAGTGAGGATGGTTGTTCGAGGCGGGCCTGATTTGGCTTGTCACCGCAAACTTATGTTTTAGCCAAACATTGTTGGGATTCCCCCCTAATTGTTATCTTTGTTAGACAAAAGGTTAACTTTTAATTAGGGTAAGCAAGCTGGAATTATTTCTTGCAAGATCTATGTGATCGTACATATGATATCACTCTTCCTCAAAAGAGGTTTAGCACTGGAATTATTGTTGGCAGAATTAACTCCACGTGCATTTGTAAGTGAGAAGTCATAGAGGTGGGTGAAGTAAACCCAACGCACTAAGGCCAAAAACAAAATATTACTAAACAGTGCCTCAAGC
>LBNU01011768.1:77994-92182 GCA_014162995.1 Artemisia annua | reverse complement strand
GTTTTTTCCAATTGTTTTGCTATTTTGTTTAATTAATTTAGTTTTTAAAGTACTTTTAATTACTTTTAAATTAATAATTTTTAGGAAAATTCTAAATTAAGTTAAGGAACCTAGGAAAAATAAGAAAAGCTAATTTGAAACCCTAATAAGCTGTTTGGACACAATAAGCAGTTGCAAAATAAGCACTAATTAAGCAAATGAACAGTAAATAAGACCAAACTTTTACAGAACCAAGTCCTAACCTAATTAAGCACTATTGAACACAAAAAGCACAGAAAATCACACAAATAAGCTAAATAAGCACTTATGACAGATTACACCCAAAACAGTTTAAACTACCTACTTGACACCTTAATTTTAAGCACTAAATAAGCTCAAAACCTAAAACTAATGGTAAACAGATTAAGTTCACCTAGGATAGTGTCTAAAAACCACAAAAGCCCTAATTCTAATGACCTAATTGACCTCTAATTGAAACCTAGAAGTTTGGCCAAAATCTGTTTTGCTGAACTTTTCCAACTGGGACAACTTTCTAGATCAAATTTTACCTATCAGATGTTATTGGAATTGAGTAACTTTGATCAAAACCTAATATATGCTAGGTGAACTAAACCTAAATGCAATTTTTCAGCCTAATTATACCTACAACCTAAAGAAATCAACCACTAAAGTCTACTAGCTAGAACTGTTCTGCACCCAGTTTTTTAACCCTTTTGACTTTTTAATATGCACCTAAGGTTTGACCAAAAGGAATTTTGGGGGCCTAAATCTGTTAGATGTGGACTAAGAATGATGTTTAAGCCTACTTTGATTGTTCCTAACCACTAATGCAATGAAATGACACCCAAAATTTTCTAACAGATAACAAATATTTGAGCAGTTTTGAGCTTAAAGGGAATTTTTGACTTTTTGTATATAAGAATGCAATTTATGGATTGTTCTAAGCCTATATGACCTAAGGAAGATGTTTATGCAGAAACTTTGGCCTACATGCAATTCTAACACCTCAAAAGGACTTAAACCAAACACTAGTTATGTGGCTGTATGCAACTAGGAAACTAACCTATGGACTTCTAAACTTGAACTAGCTTATAGCAACTTATCTTTGAGCTAATAATGGTCCTAGTTAAGCACTAATATGCAGAATTGAGACCCAAGAACACAGAATGCACTTATGCTAAATGAGACAGTCCTATGAGTATTCCAACTAAGATGCACAGGAAACAAGTAACTACTACTAAATATGTTCTAATTAAGCTAAGAAAGATAGAATAAGCAGTAAGCAATTACTACCAAACTACTTAACTAAGAATGCAAGAAAAAGGAAGAAATACTTACTTGGTAACAAGGCTGCTAAGTGAAATGTAATAGGATTAGAATGAGACAAGGTCACTAAAGCTATAAGTTAGCTTAATGAGATTGTCCAGAGGTATGTGGAGCTTAATGAGCTTTTCACCTCAGCTTATATACTGTTTTTTTTTTTTTTTTTTTTTTTTTTTTTTTTTTTTTTTTTTTTTTTTTTTTTTTTTTTTTTTGAAAACTGAGTAAATAAAAAGACTAAGATTAAGAAAGATATAAAAGAGCTTAGGAAGACTAAAGAAAGCTTAAAGAAATGCTGAAAAGTAAAAGCTTTTAAGGAATAAGAGCTTATAAAAGGTAAACAAAGCTATAAACGGATTAAAGATAAATTGCAAGTAAAAGCTAATTTTTATTACAACTAAAACTGAAATGAAAATTACAGAGCTTAAAGATTACAATGAGAGCTTTTGAATTACACTAAGAGCTTATTTAAAAACCTACACGATTACAACATTGAGTCTAGGTCCCTATTTATAGCTAATGAGAGGCGGTTATGAAGCTTCATGAAAGTCTCTAGAATCCTTATCTTCTTCTTTAATCCAAATCCCACTAGAAATTTCTTGAATTCATCAGTCCCTTATCCTTGATTCTTTCCAGGCCCTTCCATCTTGTTCTATCCAATCACACTGCTTAAATTGGCCACGTTGGAGATGTGTGACGTGTATCTGACACGTTGTCAGAACATTCTAGGTGATACGAGGTTTTGGTTGGGTGAAAAGTGGATTTACAGTGGGTGGTGAGGTGGGGAAGACGGGGTAACAGGGTAACGGGGGGTAATTTTTTTTTATATTTATTTGATTTTTGGGTTGGGTATAAGGGTAGGCCGGGTTTAATAGTTAAGGGGAGTGGGCTGGATTGTTTTGTGTAGTGGGCTTAAGGGTGTAATGGGTTTTGGATTTTTGGGTTATGGCCGGTTTATAAGTTTAGTTATAGGATTAAATTGGTGTAGAATTAATTTAGTGTAGGGATTAAAAGTGTATAATCTGAAAACTTAGGGACCAAATCTGTTATTCTTCAAAAATATTCTCCAGGGGCTTGACTTGTCAATCTCAACTTCTTGAAGGACCATGGTTGTCATTTATTCAATATAATCCTCAAGGGACTAATTTTGACAACCTTGGAAACTCCAGGGACCTTTCTTGTAAAAATCTCCAAATTTTGCCCAGGGACTATTCTTGAAACTTTAGAATCTTCAGGGACTTCTCTTGACCATTTGGCTATAAATAATTGCTCTTTTCATTCCCGTGCTCGTTTTTCGTGATTTTGTCTCGGTTTTTGTCGTTTTCTCATATTTTCTTACCTGCACATATAAAAACACAAAAACATATATATTTGGCATTTATGGTCGGGTTTTTGGTCTTTTTGGTCTTAATTTGGTCAAGAAAAGGTATGTGTTTAAGCACATACCAACGTGATGAATCAACTGCATTATTTGAAATTTTGAAATTTCAAACTTACTTTTAGATAACTAAAGCTGCAATGAGAAACAATGGAATACATTAGCCTTGACCAAAATAGATGCACAAAAAACCCTACAACCCAAAAAACACAATATACAAAATCCACCCGCAATATAACAGACTGGTCAGAAATGTAATCAACAATACACAATAGTAATAACCACACTAAATACAAACCAATAAACAAACTAATCTAGCCAAAAAAAAAACCCCGCCGCAACGCGGCGGGCTTTAAATTCCTTGTTCATAGTTAAATTGATAGGAAATGAATAATAAAAAAAATGTTGAGGTTGAGGTTAGTATATTGTCTATCTTTTATTTATCGTCATAAGTTTCTGTCACATGAAAATGAATAATAAAAAAATGACTACAATTGAACCCGTAAGTGTTGCATCAAAAGTTACACCAGAACTACAAGTTCACAAGTATAATTATTTGTCATTATATAGACCATCGCTTTGCGTGGGTATTCGTTTAGTTTACTGTGAAATGCATTTCAATAATCAATTTAAAAATGACAAAAAAGTTGACTGATTATAAGACTGGGTGCAATTTTACATAATTTTATTAAGAAACTTTGGATTTTGTAGAATTAAATACAGCCAGATTACAAAAATTTCAGAATACACATATTTTATACCATATTAATATATGCAGAAGCATACAATTCTTCAGAGTTACAAGACAATGACTTTCACCTTAAAACAGCACTTACACAAATTATTAACAACAAAATTGACACTTTAGAACCTCAAAGTAGCAGACACAACCAGATGATAAATCTATCCACAGTAATAGAACACATGAAACATGGACTTTTGACTCATATCTTGAGCCAGTCCAAGCAAGGGCAGCATCCCCAGCAAAATCTAGAAGGATAATAGTCCTTAAGGTACACATCACGGCTAAAGCCAATAATGTAGAAACTGAATGACTGACCACGTTGAACCATAGTGACACGTGTAACAGGGATCACCGAAATGGTATGCCTCTCACATATGACTCTAGCAGTAGGAGGTATAGCAGGTCTTTCAGAAATCACCTCTGAAGAGAACTGGTTGAGAAAGAATGAATCAGCAAAGAAAGCCGGGGTGCAATGATAGGCCTGCGTGTTGCACAACTGGACCCCTTTGGCATGGTGGAACACATCATCAGGGACTGAGGCAGCCCCGCTTGTTGCATTCAATTTTCGGGTAGAATGTGTATCCCTACAAACAGGTTTATATTCCAATATTATAAACGCGCCAATATATGCATGCTTAAATTGCAGATGAAAATTTAGTATATGCTTACCATTTAACAACAGCTATCTTGCGTGTCAAAAGTGAGCCACTGCCTTCACATTTCAAACATTTAACTAGCCCACGAGATCCACAAGTTGCACAAGGTATCTTGCCTTTGCCATTACATTTCACACATCTGCATAAGCAAAATTTGCTAATTTACTAAAACAAGAAAGTACAATATGGTTTTAATTTAATTTTCTTTGGCACAAGGGAAACACGTAGAGTGGCAAAAGGGAAACACACAGTGGAAAAAGTACAATAAAGCTTGCTGTGGAAGTGACAAAAGGAAAACACGTAGAGTGGCTTACATTGTGTCCGATCCATCTCGATGAGCAATCAGACCCCTCCCATAACAGGATGCACACTGAGTCATCTGACCTTCTTTATAGACTCCAGGTTCTTGACCTGCATTACATGTAGCACAAACAATATCTCCTCTTCCGGCACAATCTGCAATCAAACAAGATGCATCGGCAATCCCAAAATGATACCAGCTCAATTAAAAAATTTTAATTTATAAATAAATCTTTAGGACATTACCTGAGCATTTCTCAATAGTTTCAGAATGTGGAATTTTGGCACGTGACTCTTTGTGATTTGTAAATAGAACCGGGAATTCTGATCTCAAATCTAATTCCCAAACACCAAGTTCAGGCCCCTTATCTTTTCCATCAATATTGGTACCATGGTGTGGTTCTGTTTCAGTTATTACTTCACGTTCCTCCACAAAAGTTTCAAGAGTCCCAACATAGACATTGCAGTCTTCAACAGAATGGATCTTCCACGTGCGAGCAGGACGACTTCCCCAACAGCATCGATGACCAACATGATCAATCAGTAATTCCCGAATCTCAACTTCATCCAATATTTGCCTGTAAAAGTGTACAATAATATTATGTTTAACCATGTAAATTAACACAATTAAAGATTCATTAGTGTGGTCTAGGAGTATACCTATGAGGTTGATGTTCGGCTTTACCATATTGTCCTCCATATCCACCATCATATGGATAAGCTTGTTCTGCAACGAAAGTGAACTATTTATTACATGTGTATTTAAATACAAAGAAAATATACTCTATTCGTTTTTTAGTAAGAAATACCTAATAAAACTTAGTTCGAAAGGGACCTTAATGATGACTTAAGCAAATATAGTCGAGGTTTTGACATGATCGCTATATCGGGTATTTTCGGTTATGGCAGTAAGAATCAAGCATGAAAAGAAATTGTAAATTTTGCAGTTGTTAATGATAAGATGGCTTGGAATAAGTTCTAAGACTATGTAACCTAGTAGCCAAGACTTTAGCACTAGCAGATAGACTTAAACCTTGCTAAGAATGAGCACTGTGTAATGTGTATTGTGTGTATAAGAGCATATTCAGTATATCATAACGTCATACAACTATCCGAGGCTAGTGTATATGCACATTGCACAGGTTGGTAGCATTAGACAATTCATGTTAGGCATGGTGCTGGTCCTGTTGAAGGAGCAAGGATGTTAACCACCCTAGAAGTAGATGATAACCGTCTTAATAGGTATCCTTATATTAAGTTTTAAGGATCCAATTTTGAAGGATATGGATATCATAATGAGATAGACGTGTTCTTTATTACAATAACAGTAAACCACAATTGAGCACAAGTGTTTTATCCATTTGGTTGGATATTGTTCAACGTTATTGTTTTGGTTCAACGTTGTTTTGGTTTACGAGATTACACAAGATTTTAGTTATGACAAAGATTCGGATTACTGTTTCATTCACTTTGTGTAAAAAAACCCAGCTCCTTATTCACTTGGGTACCATTCTAGCCTAATGCCAGTTTAGGATTCACTCAGGCTCGTCTTCGTTGTGTTATAATTACACATTTTTTTAAATTACTTATGGGCTTATGGTAAGTTTGTTAGTTGTTACGCAGTTTATGAAAAAATGCTCACTTATACCCATATGGCCATATGGATTCTAAATACGTTTACAATTAACATTTAAGAATAAAATCCTAGCCGCACTTAAAAGCCGAGTACTCGACCCTTAAGTTAGCAACCCAAATGCAAATTAGTTCTATGGGGGTGTTTGGACTTTGGAAGTGCATTCCAAAGTGATTGTTTTGACTACAAGAATCAAATGCAAATTTAGTTAGGTCCAAACTTAAGTACAGTTAGCTTGTTTTACCTCACTCAGAATAACACTAAACCCCTTTTTTACCCGTGAATACTGTTACCCAGCGTGTGTGAATAATACACTGGCAATATGGGCAGGGGCGGAGCCAGAAATTTTTGGTCGACGGGGCACATTTTGATAAATTTTAGAAACTACACTATAAATTGGTAATTAGGGGGGGGATTCTGAAAAAAGCCAACTATTTTCGAAAATTTACACTACAATTTTTTTCGCTAGGGGGGCACACGCCCCTTGTGCCCCCTTTATCTCAAGGCATGAACATGGGCGGACTGAGGTCTATAAGAGCACTAGCAATGGTAACGCCCCACCTGCGTTAATGGGGGTTTAACTCACGTGAAACCTGCGTTAACCACACCGTTGTTCCAAGTTAAGGCTGCGTTAACATGTGGCGTTAGCCACTTAACGCCGAGTTAAGGCTTGCTTCTTTATTTTTTATTTATTTATTTATTTATTTATTTATTTTTTTTTTACACTTTTGGTCCCTTTAACGCCGAGTTAAGGTTGAGTTATGATTGTGGGTGTTTTTTTTTTTTAGTTAAGGTGAGAAGGTTAAAGCTAATGTGGCGCTGACGTGGCAGTGTGTTAAACTTTAACTTGTGTTACCATTGCTAGTGCTCTAAGTGAATAGGTTCACAAATATTTTTACGATTATACACATTACTAACTAAACAAAACATGTGACACAAAATTTGAGACCAGGTTCATTTTTGCCTAAAATTTACACAACGCTGCAAAAAATACACGGGGTTCCGTGAACCGCCCCTTACTGGCAACAACTTGGGGTGCGGTGTGGTAAAATGGCATAACGCAGACCACACCTTGGGGTCAAAACATATTAAATTTCGGCTCTTAACTAATAGGTGCAAATTATTAAATTTAACCATACATCCAAACACACCCTAATTAATAAACCAAAAATGATCAGACACGATTAGGAAAAAAAATTAAAGATGAAGTGTACCAGTAACATAAGGAGGAGGGTCAGGTGAACTGATCAAGGGAGCATGAAGAGAAGCAGGATAAATAGAATGTTCTGAATTACTTGCAGCTGATCTTATTTCATCAACGCTCACTTCTGCTGAAGCACTTGGAATCATTGACCCGGTTCTTCCAACTGACGGATATCTATGCCAGTTCTCACTTCCTTCTCTTTCATTTTTACCGGTCAGCAGAGGTTCTTGTTGTTGTTCCATTTTTTTTTTGGTAAATGAACGCGGTTTGTTAACGGTGGAGTGAGAGAGGGGTTTATTAAGAAATAAATAACTAAAAAATATTATTGCTTAGATGGTAAGGAAAAGAAATAAGTCCATGTTTTCGTTCTTTTGTCTTTGCCTGAAAAGGATAGTATTAGCGTTTATCCGCGAAAGGTATTGCCTGGCCGGAATACCGTGACTCCGGGTGTCTTTGGCATCGGCCATTTTTTATTTTACGAAAAATAGTTTCGGCAATTCTCCTAGTTCAGAGGAGCATCAACTGGAGTGAGCACAAGCCAAGACTCGAACACATGACCTTTTATCTATAAAATCTCTCCAGTAAACATTTTGGTTTTCCGGAGGTGGATCTAACTGAGCTAAAGACCATTGGTAATTTGGTACTCCCTCCGTCCCAAATTTATTGTCCAGTGTTGACTTTTTTAGTCTTTCTCCTACAACTTTGACCTTATATATTTTTGTGGGTGTTATATAATATTTGATGTAAAATATATAAATGGATTGAGTTTTAAGTCTACTTTTCAATGGTATAATTTCTCATCAAGTATTATATAATAAAAAATATATATTTGTGGTCAAAGTTAAACCACTTTGACTTTGAAAATTCGAAGTGGACAATAATTTTGGGACGGAGGGAGTATTAGTGTTATCATGTGGGATGAAAAACTTATTATTTTATTTTATTTTTTTTTTTTTTAAAGAAACAAAACACTCATTCAATAATAACAAATTTAAACCATTCAAATATTAAGTGTGCTTTTTTATATGGGCATGATTTGATCTTTTTTTTTTTTTTTTTTTTTTTTTTTTTTTTTTTTTTTTTTTTTTTAGTTTTACTAAAACACAAATCTTTCAAATTTTGACATTGTTGTGTATTTTGTGCATGTAAAATGACTATTTTATCTTTCGAAATTTGAAAAAAGTAAACGCAGAATGGTCACAAGATACACACAAAGGTCGAAATTTGAAAGCTTTGCGTTTTAATAGAAAAAAAAAATAAAAAAAAGACTACACGAAACCTCTAAATTTGACAAGTTATATGCATTTTCAAATTATTAGCTCTTTTCATAATGCTAAAAGCATTGAAAGTTCAACACTATTTTCGTATTTTTTTAAAATATTACTAGCAGATACTTGTGCATTATGGTGACGAGTACCATGTAATTATATTTTTTTGCGAATAATTATTTTTGATTATACATTTTTGTGCAGCAATTACTTTACCAATGCTGAGAATTTTTGGTTTGAACAAATTAAGCAGTGAATAATTAATATAAAATAGTTGAGGTATCCGTTCAATGTGTAACAAATAAGCATGTCAGTATTATTTAGGATACATGAGTTTGTGGTAGCTGACAATTTTCGCGTAATATCAAGTAGGTATGAGGCTATATGACATGCTTCATGGGATTATATAAGATCTAAAAGTTAGTTTTTCAGAAAATCTAAAATGAATTATTAAGTATGACGATGTAATAAATTTATACTGTCAAACACTATTATAGAAAAATAGCGAGAACCTTTCAGTTTCTTTTGTGTTTCTTTGAGTAGCAAAACAAATCTAGATTTAAAATAAAAGGATAATTCCGTAAATGCCCCAGTTGCCTTAGTGTTATTTACATCCGAGATCGAAGCTTTTCTGCTTTCGAAACTAGATCGGGCAACATGAACTACCAAACCATGTGTCGCCATGTGTCCGACATTATTTTACCAAAGTAGACCAGTTGCCCAATCGTTATACCGATGTAGACCAGTTGCCTTATGACTCATCACCTCGTAATCAGTAAAGTCACACTTGTCACTTACTGGTTTTAGTTGCCCAATTGTACTGGGTTGCCCGGTCTAGTTTTGGAAGCAGAAAAGTTTCAGTCTCGAATATAAATAGCACAAAGGCAATTGGGGTATTTAGGGAATTATCCCTAAAATAAAACATATACATATGCAAATCAAATTAATATAGAATATATAACGTATACGACTATGCCAAAAGATCCGTGTAGAACCAATTTTTACCGTAGAACCAATCAAGCAATCTTAGCCACTCATTTTTTTTATCAAAATAAAAAAATAAACTTTCACACTTTTTCTAAAAATTAAATATCTCGCAAACCATAAATCGTTACGCGAAAAAAAAATACCATCGCGACGAAAATTAAATTATCTTTCTATAGACATGCATTGTTATATACTTTCGACGATTTTTTTTTTCGAATAACTTTTTTTTTTCAAAATTTCCGCCCAGAAAAATCATATATGATTTGTAAAAATTTATTATTTGTTAAAATCAAATCATATGTGATTTTTACGAATCATATATGTTTTTTACAAATCATATATGATTCGTAAGAATCATATGTGATTTGTAAAAATCAAATCATATGTGATTTTTACGAATCATATATGATTTTTCTGGACGGAAATTTATAAAAAAAGTTCGTCGAAAAANAAATCATATGTGATTTTTACGAATCATATATGTTTTTTACAAATCATATATGATTCGTAAGAATCATATGTGATTTGTAAAAATCAAATCATATGTGATTTTTACGAATCATATATGATTTTTCTGGACGGAAATTTATAAAAAAAGTTCGTCGAAAAAAAAAGTTTGTCGAAAGTATATAACAGTGCATATCTATAGAAAGATGATTTAATTCTCGTCGTGATTGTATTTTTTTTTTTTTTTTTTTTGTAGCTTGAAGATTTACCGTTTGCAAGATATGTTGTTTTAAAAAAAATATGAAAAATGAAAATGAGTGGCTATGATTGGTTCATTGGTTTTATGGCAAAAATGAGTTCTATATTGATCTCATCTCATACGACTATACATATGCAAATATTGTTAGTGGACTTATAAATGCTATAAGATACCATTATACAAACCTACATTTACCAAGAATCTTATCTACAGTACCTTTTTTTTTCTCAAAAATTCCCCCCAATTTGCTACTTCCACACCTCCTAAAACTGCTACCTCCACACTTTGTAGCATTAGCTACAGTCGCATGTGTGGCGGTGTGCAGTGAAATGTACAGGAAAATGCTACCCCCAAACTTCTTTGGGGCAGTCACTCACAAATAACACTTCTCGATCTTTCTTCTCTCATTAGCACGTACCAACCCAAAAAACACACACACAAAGATGAATTCATCCTGCAAATCCAAAACCTAGACAAATGTTTAAAGGTAATTATAATTTTTTGAATCTTAATTTTTTGCTTTTTTTTCGTCACCACAGATCAGTCGTCGCTTATGTTTAATTTATGTGGTTTAATTGTTCCAGATCATAGATGGAAAAATTTAATCAACAAAGTAGATTATCAGATCCAAAGATCCGCTNGGGTTCTTTTGAAATTAGGGGTGGATGGGATTGTGGGTTTGCTGCTATTGACAAAAAGGTTGCATTTATAGGACTTTGCTTTAACATATGATATTTTTTATGTTTTGTGTATTGGGTATCTTTTTATTTATTTATAAAGATTGTTTGTTGATTGTGTGGGGGAGCATTTGCTACATTGTAGATTACTGATTTTTAAAAGTTCTAAACTTTCTCAGCTTATAATGATTGTGGTTGCTGTCGTGGGAAGCGTGTGGTGATGGGAAGTGATGATATAGATGGTTTGGTTGTTGGTTGCTCGGTTCACTTGGGTCTAATGATTCTTTAAATATGTTGTCTTGGTGCGGAACATCGAAGGATGGTAGAGCGCAGCAAACAGTTGCCTTAGCAACGTTCGCGTGTGCAGCGAAGGCATATTTGGTACTAATGTGACCTCAACTAACTCGATAAAAGCTTGATTGGTTTTGTGAGTTTTGTTTTTCGTAAATTTCTTTTAATTTTAATAAAATGTTAAAAAGTTTGGGTTTGTTTATGTTTTTGTTACCAAAGCCTTTTTAACATTTTATTAAACCATTATTACCATGAGCTTATTGACTTAAACCCTTAGAAAAAAGCTTGCAAGCTGACTTTTTAGACCCTTATTACCATGAGCTTATTGACTTAAGCCGATGAGGTCTTATTGAAGTTGATAACATCCAAAGAGCGAGCTTTTCGGCTTTGCTAAACTCAAATCAGCCTATAGACAGACTAAATAAGCTTTTCCAAATGCCCCATGTATATGTTCATGAGTTTAAGATTGAATTATTTACTTTCAGGTATAGTGGGAGATGGATTTATCAATCTGAGCTTACTATCACATGAATACCACATTATGAGAACACAATTGGTTTTAGGTGACTGAACTATTTCCAGAGGATGTGATGAAATTGAGTCTAAGAATGAAGATTATGGTAAGTTAAAGCATGTGGTGATCTTGATTGAAAGTGCGCGTGCCAGTCGTACGTTGCCTTGGTTGAGCAAAACTTAGTTTAGTGCCTTATTAACATTTTTCTAGTCAATTATGCATGCCTATTATCACAACTAATATCTTTTCAGTTTTATGTAATTTACAGCACATGGAACCATCAGAAGGAAACACTAACTGCGTACTCTTGCTTATAGATTTTTGAGCTGATCTGAATGGTTCAGGTAAGTTTTTATTGATCGTTATTCTGTGCCTATTACATTGGTGTAGTGCCACTTATTGATTTAATTTGATTTAGTCTAAGCACCTATGAATTTTGGTTAGTTTGTTAAAACAGAGATTATAAGTAGTTATGGTGTCATTATAAGGTTTAAAAGAATTACTTCAACTACCTTAAAATGAAGTTTAAATGGCTACACTTTCGGGTGAGTAATGATTGCATATTTTTTACCTTTCAGTCAAGGCTACAGAATATCAGAGTCGAGAAGGCAGCAGCATGTTCTAGAGTTAAAGGTCTTTGAGTTCGAATTTGATATGTATAGGTATGGTGCTTCAAAAAAGTGTCGATATCGTTTTATGTATTGATTTCCACAATTAATCTGTTGTTCTTCATTTGCGCAGGTCAGTTACAGAGCAATTTTCGTTACTATAGAATTCATCGATTAAGATTGATATACAATTGAAGCTATGACGTAAGTTCGGGTGCACCAAAAATCAAAACCAAACTGGATATGCAAGACACGTATGAGCAACCATTTGAAACTGGATTGAAAACTGCAAATGCTCCCACCAAACACTCATTAATAAACATTAAAGCCGACATTCCTGGAGATTGTGAAAGCACATCAGCAGCACGCTACAACGACATACAGATTGCAGGTGGAAAAGACAGTGCTACCCACCTTGATTACAATTCAGGTATGTGCAAGTCCTAATGCAATAAACATCTTACTATCCATATCCTACTATTAATTTTATTACACGCTTTGCCTTGGTTGCATCAGGTACTAACAAAGGAATGGTCCATTCTTCTGCATCTATCTGTGCTCCTACAAGCTATCATCAGCAAAAACTCGGTTCGAAATACTTTTTTTATTTGGTAATGGATGTACACAATATAATGTATATAAAATGTATATGATTTTATCGACAATTTTAAAACTTAATGCTGCCGACATTCCTGGAGATTGTGAAAGCACATCAGCAGCACGCTACAACGACATACAAATTGCAGGTGGAAAAGACAGTGCTACTCACCTTGATTACAATTCAGGTATGTGCAAGTCCTAATGCAATAAACATCTTACTATCCATATCCTACTATTAATTTTATTACACGCTTTGCCTTGGTTGCATCAGGTACTAACAAAGGAATGGTCCATTCTTCTGCATCTATCTGTGCTCCTACAAGCTATCATCAGCAAAAACTCGGTTCGAAATACTTTTTTTATTTGGTCATGGATGTACACAATATAATGTATATAAAATGTATATGATTTTATCGACAATTTTAAAACTTAATGCTGAAATATATATATGTACATGTGGTAGGCAGCAGGAATGCATGCAGGATGCGTAATGTGTCAAAAAGAGTTTCTCAACGAAACTAACACGGGTCACCTTGGTGGACTTAGCAGAAGGCGTAAGGATGCCAGAAGGCGAAAAATATGACTAGTAGTGGCAAAGTTGCAGGTCAGACTAGCTAATGGGTCGAAATGAAGGTAAGATGTTGAATTTTGCAGAGATGCAGTGTTAGCATGCTTGAAATAAGGGGGTGTTTGGGTTAACTGGGCCTTAGTAACTTAACCATATTAAAAAAACTTGAAGGTTTTCATTAAACCTGTAGCCATTTTGACTTCCACTTTAATTTTCGAGGCTGCCGGCGAAAAGACTCAAATACCTCAGGCACAACCAAGAAGCGACAATTTGAGATAACAGAAGTGTGTAGGTTGCATGTACATTATGTGCTTCTTCTCGCTTGAATATCGTCGTTTTTATATATTGACGAAATAGTCTCTAAAGTGTGTAGGTTGCAGTCACATTTTGTATTTTTCAAGTTTATAAACAAATGCAAATTTGAACAAAGTTCAAAAATAGTGAGAGCGTAAATGTCAGGTTTATTCTAATTTTAGTTGCACTTTTTTTTTTAGATTCTATATTTACCAGTTTAATGATTTTTGGTTAATGGTTGTTGTCTTAAAAATTGAAGGGTGCATATGTTTATGATGCGTTTTTCAAAATTTGGTTTATTAATGAGTTGCTTATGTTAGGCTGCATTTGCTTACGCTTGCTTTCCACATCCCTTGGTGGCTTATTGTGTTTGCCTCTATGTCAATAGGAACAAGGGCGGACCTATGTAGAGGCAAGGGAAGGTCCCGAACCCCCCCCC
>LBNU01011768.1:66048-77929 GCA_014162995.1 Artemisia annua | reverse complement strand
AAAAAAAAAAAAAAAAATTTACGGCACCTAGTTCATATCAAAAGAAAATACTAAACTAGGAAAAAAAAAATTTGATAGGCGGAGCACCCTAGCATTTCACAATAACATCATTGACATTTAGTTAGCTTAGTTAACAAGTATTATGGAGTAGTTAAAAAAATAGAGTTTGTTTTCACTTCGCATCATATGGTTTTCTGTCCATGTTCCTTCTCATCCTCATAAAGTTACAACATTTACTTTTTCTCACCAATTTTTAGCTGCTTTTATTTTATTTTATTTTATTTGTTATAACGATCTCTCACTGAAAGATTCAATTAAATCAATCACAATAAAAAGTCAAAAATTTTAATCAAAGATTATTGGCACCTGAAGTTACTTGTTATACCAATCTCTTGCTCAAAGGACACTTTTTTTTGTTCATATATTATACTTACCCGAGCACATTAAACATGCGACTCCTCCGCTTCTCGGTTCATCCAACTACTCTAGTCAGATTCTATTTTAATTTATTTTGTGAAAAAAATGCTATTGATAGAGGATTATAACGTCAATTGTTGTTACACTCTGAGTTATTTAATGTAATTGAATAAATTTTGTAAGAGTTAGGCTTTTGTGTTATTGAAGTTTGTACAAGTTGCTTTAATAGTTGTAATCAAAGTTTTTAAAATCGGGATCCTACATAGGATTGTTTTTATCTTCACAAGATTGTGATCGTAAGATCAGATCGGGATCTTAAGATCCTGCTATAGTGTAATTTTCTTAATAGGCGTTATAAATTTATGTAAATATACATTTTATTGTATATATCATATATCATGAAAATGTATGTCAAAATTATGATTATAAAGTGTTAATACAATTACTCTCTTGTTTTTCATATTCTACAAAACTTAATACATAAATTTGTAGTTTTTTAGCTTGTGGTTCGAGAAAAGTAAGATCGGATCGATCAGATCTTAAGATCCTATGATCAAGATCGGGATCCTATTAAGATCCTATTTTGCAAATACGTCGGATCGGGATCCTTTTTGTTTTGTAGTATCGTAAATCGTAAGATCCTAAGATCAGGATCGAAATCTTAACAACCATGATTGTTGAATGAAATGTCTTAATCATTTAATGGAAGAAAATGTCTTTCTTTATCATATGTAGTTTAGATAATTTAGTTACAACTAATTTACGAAACAATCAGCCAATGCTAGTTTTGTCAAATATACTCTGATTGTTGCTCAATGCAAAGTTACAAACCTTTGGTCCGGTGCTACAACCCGATTTTGGCAGATCTAAAACATTGCTTTCTAACAAAATGCAAGACATAATTAAGGCGTTTGATGAAATGTTCCAATGAAGAAATTTTGTGATTTTATAGTTTGAATCTGTTAAGAAGATAAACATTTTAATAATTCATTAAAGCTTTAATATTCCTAAAAAAATCAACATTGTGATGATCAAACTTCAAATATGTAATACGCGCTCATCAATTCATAAGATTTTTATGAACAACATCAGAATGCTCATCAGTTAGATCACGTCGTTCATCGGTTTCGTTTTGAAGAAGACTTTTTTTTGTTATCACAATGTTCATCAATTTTCTTTGATATTGTTCATCAGTTACATTACAAAGTTCATCAGTTAGACCACGTTGTTCATTAGTTCATCAGTTTTCGAAAAAAATGCATTGTTAACCAGTTTTCTAAAAATAACACGTTGTTTATTAGTTTATCAGTTTTCGAAGAAAAAAGATCATAATATTCATCAATTAGGTTACAATATTTATCAGTTAAGAGTGAAAATATTAAAAAAGGGGCTGACAAAAGTAAAATGGGATACTTGTTATGCACGACTTTTAATTTTTTTTTTTAATTTTGTTCACCTTCTAGATGATCACAACGATATTATTAGTTGATACTTGTTGCCTCTAAAAAAATGTAAGTGTTTATTTTTACCCCGTATATGATAAGATAATGAAAACTTGAGACCTTTTGTCATGTATCACAACCACACAAGTATACAGAAACATAGTAGGACACAAAATATAAAATGATCAAAGGAAATGCTCGCGACATTTTTGAGTACTAAATCAGTAAATCTTTTATGTTTTTTTACGAGTTTTTTTACCAGTATTCAAAGAACTTATTTATCAATGTATGGTTTGTTTAAAAATATTGACTAATATATAATATGGTGTCACTTAACTGTTTTAATAATTAACTATATTTTTTATATGTTTCATTAAAAGCAAATGACAAATTGTACAAAGAAAAAAGCCCTCAAACCGTGTGACGACTTAAGGTTCCATCCCTTGAGCCACTCCTCGCTACATTCATCTCTTCAAAGCAGGGGTGTGCACGGTTCGGTTTGAGTCGGTTTTTGGCTAAAACCGAAACCGAACCGTCATGTTCGGTTTTATAGAAACCAAAACCGAAACCGTTCGGTGTTTGGCGGTTTAGTTTTTTGGTTTATTATCGGTTTCGGTTCGGTTTTTCGGTTTCTAACCGTTTATATTTTTGCATGGCAAATTTATACCAACAAACTTGTATTACATAGAAAATTGGTTATTCTTATTTATTTTTTTTTGTCAATCTAAGCATAATAATATTTATTGCATAATTCTATAATTACACACATGCAAGTGAATATATACATAATATGATCATCGTCATATATTTATTGATATATTCTCAATTAAACACACGACACGACAAACACGCATATAAAGATAAACATTAAGATAAATATATCATAAATCTATCACAAAATGAATATGAATTATAAATTTGATTTATTTAGTTATTTATTCATATTATATTAATTATATATAATAATATGATAAAATCGGTTCGGTTCGGTTTTTGCGGTTCGGTTTTTGGACGAAAACCGAAACCGAACCGTATTTTTCGGTTTTTGAAAAATTAAAAACCGAACCATCGGTTTTTAGTTTCGGTCGGTTTTTCGGTTCGGTTTTTTCGGTTTTTGGTTCGGTTTCGGTTTTTTCGATTTTGTTTGCTCACCCCTACTTCAAAGTACAATTTTATATCATGTGTATGTACTGATTTCATTTATATGACTAATAACATTTATGAACAATTAATTTCAAGAATTTGTGTTCATAACCACATATTGCATTTCTGGAACTTAGGGCCCGTTTGGTTGGGGGGTGTGAAATGGGTTTTGAAGTGATGTGACATTTAAAGATTGTTTGGTGTATAAATGTAGAGAAGGAATGGATTCGAAAATGATAGATTGAAAGATAGGGGTGTTGGTGGGTTTTAGTGGGTATTAATATTTTTAGTGGGCCTATTTACCCCTTTACTCTCATCTTTTTTATATTTATTTTAATTAATAATATTTTTTATTAAAAATTATTATATAAAATAATTAATACTATTAAAATATTGTTTATAATATATTTTCTCTCTCATATTTTTTTTCTCAAACCTTTCCCAAATCTTTTAAACCATTCCCAAATCTAAATCTAATTCTAAACCCACCTACAAACCAAACGGGCCCTTTTGGTTTTTGGTTTCAAGTTTGTCTTTATTTGTTGGTTAAGGTTAAAATTAAGAAAACTCCTTATTCAAACTAGCATTTTTTTTTTATTTTTTTTTTTTTTTTTAATTTTCACTTTTTTACCTATTGTGCTTATTTAGTTGATTTGCAATGTTTATTCTTATTTGGTTGATATATTATTGATGTTTTGTTATCATTTATGACTCTAACCATGAGATTAGTCGTTGATTACTTGTCGTTTATGTTAATTTATGTTTGCAAGAAGAAGAACGAGCCATGTGAATGTTGTTTTGGACTTGTTATGATGACTTCGACATACTTTCGCGAATTGACGAGCTCTTTAGCAGTTTTAGTTGATATATTTAACTTTTTTTTTATTCGCGTTTGACATTGTAAAGTAAGGTACAAACATGAAATGATAAAAAGTCGAACTATAAAAAGTATAGTTAATATTATAAAACAAACCATACATTGGCTATTAAGTTCTTTTAAAACAATTAGTTGGTAATCCTAGTATAAAAAGTATAGTCAATATTATAGTACGTGTACAAAATATAAATAGGTTACGCAAGGAAGGTGGTTGCTTGTTGTAGCCGGTGACGTATATCTCTTGTCAAACATGTACTTCAAATCAAGGATGTGTTGATGGAGGCTTATGGTATGCAATTTGTTTCAGAAGCTTAATAATTTCCCCACTCGAGTCATCCGGTAGCGGCCATATTGTGTAGTAAGTCTGCACAAAACCAATAAACAATATCGTAGTAGCAACCAACAACGCCATCGCCTTCCATGGACTACTAAAGTATAGCGTAAACAGCTCGGCTGCCCATGTCTTATGCTTATTATGGTAGTGCTTAAGCATTCCTCCTCTAAGTTTTTTTATCATGTAAACATTAACAATTGGTGCTTCGATATCATCATACATCTTTACCACTTCTTCATCGTTGGGAAGTAGATGAATTATGATATTGTGTTGTTGTAACTCCTTCACGTCATCATTATCAACAATTAGTGACTTCATTATCGCAACGTAAGTTGAGACTCGAAAGTCATTAGGGGTGTGTGGGCACATCTCGTATGCAATCATGTTTAAGTACATAGCTTTTGTATAAACGGACACTGCTCTCGACACAATTTTGAGCTCACCGGAGCAACCTTTAGAGTGAAACTTCATGTCCGCCTTTGATGTGGATTCTTTCTTGTTGCACTTTACGAAAATACCTTTATCTTTGAGGTCCATTACTGAAGCGAACAATCGCTTTCTTAGTGCATAGGTAATATCATCAACTGGTTTATGCAAAGAGGGATCAAGATATATGAAATAAGACCTGTAAAGCTCGAGTAGATGAATAGATTGTTTCATATCGAGGCTCTTTTCATTCTTCATCAACGGTTCGCGAGTATTCAAGTAATTGAAGAATTTTTTCAGCGTTACTTCCGCTTCATTAGGGAACCTCAGTTCCAACAAAACATGTAGAACTACGAACGGGATTTGATTCTCTAGCAAAAACATGTCACGGATAATATTAGCGAATCCTAATGCTCCCAAATACTCGTTAATTAGAAAAAACTTTTTATTCCGGCAAGCTACACTTTCTACGAAATGTATTATGAGACAACCATCATGTAACATCATTAGATTAAATTTCTCATCATTGTAATTACTTGTAGAACCATCAATATAACACTTTCTAGCTTCATCAACCACCTCGAACACCTTGTTGTATACAAAATCTATTGTATGTCCACTGTTCCTGCAATAATCTTCTAGTGTTATGCGCTTGTACTTCTCGGCTCGAGCAAGGTCTTGTTTTCCATGGTGGTAAGGGCCAAAAGAAACCACCACGGGCTTGTAGTACTCGCTATTTCGACGACCTTTTTCACATTTTAAGAGCAAACCTGGTAATTTCTCAATTTGTTTGCTTTCATTGCGTTGAATGATGTTGATGCCTTTAGTGCTATCGTCCCACTCCTTGACTATTTTATCGGTGTTGTATACTTCTAATTAAATTTGATACAAGAAAACGAAGTACAATTACAGAATTGAAATAAATATATATGATCATAAAACTAATTAATCACCGTAGATCCACTCTTTTGTTGTGACACTAATTCACAGTATATATGACTTTGTAGAGCTAGGGCCTAGGGCTTAATCTAAGTCTTTGAATTTTAATGCCTTCAACTTTTAGAGGCTCTATATCCAGGGCTACAAAGCAGTGGAGCCGATGATTGGCCGACCCTTTTTTTATTTTTTTTTATTTATTTTTTTATTTTTTTTTTCTTTTTTAATGCATACTTTTAGTTTGCTCGAGCTTAGCTCAAAGCCTCAAATAGATTGAACGTCTAAATTAAACATCATGAGCGTGTTTAGTAAATGCCCATATAGAAGGATTCAATATGACTTATTGATTCTCACAAAACGTTCATTTCTTATGAAATAAGTTCACATAAGGTGCCACAATGACTCATTGAGCATTGTAACTATTTTCAACATAATAACTAGTAAAATCTTCAAAATAGGTTACCCGAACCCCCAAATGCTCGACAACCAAAAGATATAACAAATCAACAGAATNAACATTAAACATTATTTCATCTTATTCTAAGATAACTCAAACGTCCCACGTAAAGTTAAAAATAGTTAAAAAGGTAAAATTATGTCTTTGCTATAAATTGTATTTTAACTTCACAATTACCTGGGATTCCAATGCTTATATCCTCACTTTCAGATGTCTCCGTATCGATCTTCATCTCCATAAACACGGGGTTTAAGTACTTCTTTCTGTTGTAAAATTAGCAAAACATTACACCATACATTTGAATGAATTACACAAAATTTAAATGTATGTGTGTATCAAGATTCAATGTTCATCTAAATTCTAAACAAGTTAAGTTAGTGTGCCGATCTTATAGTTCAACTAGTTTTAATGTTCGTGCACTTACGAGGTTCAATTTATATACAAGTAGAGCTAATAGTTCTATTCTTGTTATATACTCCATATATATTTTGTTGCGTTCGGGTGTATTTGTTGCATTAACTCCTTAGATATATTGGGTGCGTCAATTAGTAAATCACAATGCTAGCATGATATGAATCCTATTCATTGTTATCTAGGCGTGAGCACTGAACGCAACGATTAATAGTGTGCCTATTTGGGATTGTTTATTTTTCTGCTTCTGTTTTTGCTTAAAAATAAGTACTTATAAAATAAATACTATTGGAACCAGCTTTTGGATTTGCTTATTTAATAAAAAATGCAATATAATAATAATAATAATAATAATAATAATAATAATAATAATAATAATAATAATAATAATAATAATAATAATAATAATAATAATAATAATAGTTTTAATATAATTTTTCATCAATTTATTTATAAAAGGTTTTATTTTAAATATGAGAGTAAAGGTCATTTTAATTAAATATCGAATAAGTAACATGAAATAAGCAACTTCTAGCCTGTTTATGAAAAGATGATTTTCTGCTTTTTAAAAAGTAGAAAGGCAAGGAGTCTTTAGATGAAAAATGTGAGTTTTCGCTTTAGAAAAAGCAGATAAGGAGACAAACAGAAAAAATAAGCAATCATAAACACCTTCAATATATGATATCCTATATATGCATATGCATCATTAGACGACTTTATATATGAACAAATTAAAAAGACATAATCACTTAAATTACAAGATAGACTTCATTGGTAACTAGGGCTTAACCGAGGCTTATCGGCTAGGTAACACCATGAAAGCCTCTACAAATTACCATGAGTGTGTGTATATATATGTGTGTGCGTGGAAGAGGTAGAAAGAGACGGATATGGAGACCTTTGTTGGGCTATTGAAGACATAGCTTGAATTGCTTGCTTGAAATGGTGGAGTCATATGAAGATTGAAGAATCCATAAGGTTCTCAATATATAAGGAACCAAAAGTAGCCTACATCTAAGTTTAGAGAATAGATAATTTGCTTGCAACTTTGGCTAACTTAGCATCTAGCAATCTAGCTTTTACTCTGTTAATGTGTTTCTCGTGTATAGATTAAAATGTTTCTTTGTTTATCTCTTTGTTGTAACCTTATCATTAATTTGTGGTTTTCATCGTGCAAACAACCTTTTAGTAGCCTCGCCAACTTCCCCGGAAGGGAGGGCCAATCAGCCAGGTTGAGTTTGTCCGGTGGCGAGATAAAAACACTGAACTAATTAACTGAAATATCGAAAATCATAGTTACCAAATAAAAATTTACGTTTTGTTATTCACAAGTTTATTGGTGTTGTTCAGCTTCACTTTGAAGTTTCGAAATAGTACTTAAAAAAAGATTTAAGAAGCCAAAACCTAAAATTTAAGAGTACATATGTTCGATGCCGGACCAGCATATTACAATAGAGCAATTGATAAGATAAAATGAATAAAAAATGTCACCTGAAAGGTTTTAAACCTTAATCATATTTTAATGATTTGATGATGACACCTGAAAGATGTTTGACAACGTTATATTATACACTTCATTCTACACACATGCATGTTTTCATTGTACAAGAAAGGAACAATATGCTACTGTTAAAATTTCATTTTTGGAAAACGAATTTGTAAAAGAAAAGTGAAATCTGAGTAAACTGGCGAATCTCCAACGACAAAAGTAATGTTTTATGAAAGTATATTTTTATTTCTAATGTGATATTTTTTATAGTAAAGGGTTACCGGTCGCAAAATATAAATGTCATATTTTCCCACAACTGCATTCCCGAGTTTTATTTTTGAAAGAAGAGAAAAGAAGTGGGAAGAAAACAAAATAAATTCGTGATCATGAGTTTTTTTTAGAAGAAAAGAGAATAGAAGAGGAGAGTAATTTTGGCTAAACGTCTTTCCATAACTTTCTTCCCAAAAGTGGGATGATTTGGAGAGAAGTTATATTAGGAAGCTTTAAATAAATAAAATTACTTAAATGACCTAATATAAAACATCACTTTTATATATAACTCGTGAACATAATATAAAAAATTTAATTTCATTCATTTCCTCTTTTTTTTTCTGCCTATTTTTAACTCTTCTCTTCTTTCATTTCAAAAACTTGGGAACAAAGTGTAGAGTACATTTCTCCATATTTCACGAAGTATAGTGCTAGCGTATATAGTTTTAGCATTGTCATAGTTTTAATATAGGGTAAATTGCAAATTTAGTCACTAACGTTGTCTAAATGAGCAAAAAATACATCGAGAGAAAAATGCATGCAAAAACGCCATTAACGTTCCATTTTTTTTCAAAAAAGTCATCGAGACCAACATTTTGCCAACGCCCGTTAGTCAAGATATTATCGCCATTTTACTCGTTTCCCGCCTTTGACTAGCCACACTTTATTTCAATGACCAAATTTGCAAAGTCATAACTTAAGTTTACCGCTATTTATATGGTGAAGGATAGGAGAATGTTTTCTGTGTGCTCTATTCAAATCAAAACGTCCCATATAAAAGGATTACAAATGCTAAATATAGATAATTCCCATAAATGACAGGATACACATATCACTAATTGATTTATACATATCACTAATTTAATATGAGAGATTTGGACTTCTCAAAACTATTCGGCTAACACTAACATGCTATCAGAGCTTAAATTTTTTTGATCCATTCTCTCAATCTTGTGTTGGTGATTCGAGCTAGCTAGGTCTCAATCCACACAATTGCTTGTGTTACTTGTGCTAACTAAGGTCACAAGTATTGTATTTTTTTCTTCTCTCTTCATCCCTACTGCTCACGTACCACCCCTTTATCTTGTTACTTTTAAAACCCTGCCCATCGAAATCCCTACACATAAACCCTACACATATACCTCCTCTTGACAGGCTCCAACGAAACTCCTATTATTTCCCTCTCCGACAAGTTATTAGCCGTTACTCATCATCTACTCCACACTCGAGTTCCCGTCAAGCTTGAATTCGATGATTGGAGCTATGCATCTTGGCAATTTTCCTTTGAGCAGTTATGTGATACTTATGATGTATCCAAGTTCATACATGGCACCAACAGTGGGGCTACCAATAGCACTCCCGCTCCTTTCAAAACCGAAGAACAAAAGGTCGATAAAATCATTCTCTCTTGGATTTTTTCGACCCTATCAGATCCTCTATAGAAACGATTGGTTAATGCACGACCAAAAACTTCACAGGAGGCTTGGGACTTTATTAGTGATCTTGTGAAAGACAACAAACGGTCAAGAACCTCGGCATTAAAGACGGAACTACGATCCATCAAACTTGGGTCTTTAACAATGGAGGCATATTTTCAAAAAATCGATTCATTCATGACAATACTTGCTAGCCTCAATTACCAAGTTTCGGATGAAGATGCGGTTCATTATGCTCTTGATGGTCTCCCGGATACGTATAATCAAGTTTGTGAGTACATGCACTATAGAGACATGTTTTCCGATCTCAAAACCGCACGATCTATGCTAGTCACTGAGGAAATGCGACTAAAATCCAAGACCCTTGCATCTCCTGTGGATTCATCGTCATCCTCTCTGTGGTACTTTTGACCGACAAAGGTAACAATTGTCACCCCTCTAATCCGCAAGTTAAATCTAGGAATCCATGCATTAATTATGCTAGAGGGTCGTGTCGATATGGGGCGGGGTGTAACTTTGTTCATGAAAATACTAATAAGCATACAAGTCGTGTGGAACCAACCGAGGATACTATCATTCGTGTTTTGAACAAGTTATGTTTGACTAATAATCTTACTCCTCAAACTGCTACCATTCGAAACTCATAAAACCTAGCTACTGGACCCTCTGCCTATCTCACAACTCAAAGCCCAATACCCCTTACTTACTACACCAGCCCACACAACATCCCACCTGGTTTCGGCCCACACCAACAGCCCAATGTCGCCCAGTTCACCAACTTAGCCCCGCCGGGGTTTAGCCACCACCAGGCCCCACAACCACATATACCTCAAGCACAAACTTGACCCACGTGCCATGCCCTCCATCTATTTGGGTCAAGCTTCAAATCATCGTGCGTATCGTTGCCTCGAATTAAATCATCATTTCATGTAACCTTTGATGAAAATGTTTTTCCATATGGCACTTCTAAACCAACATCGGCACCCAAATACAATTTCTTGGATGACTCACCCGATATAAATCCTCTATTCATTCCATCCGCCCCCATTGTGCAACCCACTGTGCCTCAACCCACAAACGAGCCAACAACACCACCCGCCGCCCAACAACATACACCAAATCCATCACCACCCACGAACCAACACCAACACATTATCCCAAATCCTCCTCACAACCCAACCATGTCTCAGTTCATCCCATGGTCACACGATATCGTGTCAGGACTAATCGTCCTACGGAATGTCTCAACATGCATGTGTCTTCTGTTTCACCATTACCAAAATCTTATCGTGATGATTTTAATGATTTAAATTGGCAAAATGCTATGAGTGATGAATACACTGCACTTATTGAAAATAGAATTGGACCCTTGTGCCCCGACCCATGGACACCAACATTATTCGCTGTATGTGGCTTTTTGCCATAAGTATTTGGCTGATGGCACTCTTAGTCGCTACAAGGCTCGTCTTGTGGCAAATGGTAGTAATCAATTAGAGGAGGTTGATGTGGATGAGACCTTTAGTCCGGTGGTTAAACGGGGTACTATACAGACTATTCTGAGTTTAGCTACTTCTCGACATTGGCCGATTCATCAGCTTGATGTCAAAAATGATTTCGTACATGGTGATTTATCTGAGACAATTTACATGCATCAGCTTCCGGGGTTTCAGAACTCTGTGCATCCTGATTACGTATGTTTATTACAACGGTCTCTGTATAGGCTCAAGCAGGCCCCTAGAGCTTGGTTTCAGCGATTTGCATCTTATATCACTTGGGTTGGGTTTTCTCATAGTTGTTGTGACTCATCATTATTTATACATAGAAAGGGGACATATACTGCTTACCTGTTATTATATATTGATGATTGTGACAACCGTGATTTTAGCAGATTAGCCTGACTAATAGTCTCGATCAATTTGACTTTGTTTGGTGTGAATTAAGTGTTTATGTGGGGTTTATGTGTGAGATAAGTATAAAATAAATATGATAAGTATGAATGTGGCACTAAATCCCTTTGCGTGTAAGGTTGTTGTGGTGATTTGAGTAGTGTTGAGTTTTAATAAATTCATTTTTGAACACCTTTGTGGTGTAGAAGTGAATTGTGTAGTTTTGGTGTTTTGCGGTTTTGTGTAACGAGATTTCGTTCAAGTATTTGAGCGTTGGTAAGTTACGAGAAGGATGTTTTCTTGGGATATGTTTATAAAGTGTGTGAGATTCTATTTTTGGAAAGTTTATTTTGAAAA
>LBNU01011768.1:33630-64032 GCA_014162995.1 Artemisia annua | reverse complement strand
TTTAGTTACCCGTTGCTTATAAAAAAATTATAACACAAATCGACCCTTTTCCATATGATTGAGTAGTAACTCCCTCCTCTAATTGCAATAAAGAACAACACAAACCTTTGTAGTAATAAAGAGATCCTCGCTCTTCACCAATCCTGTCTTAAATACTTCAGCTAGTGCCTCCCCAACTTCGGTTTCATTTTCTTAATCAGCTGCAACAAACAATATAGCTAATTTATGTATGTATTCACATATCTAAGAAGCGGTTATTCAAGAAGAGAATGAGTTGTACTGTAAAGTAATATTGTAATAAAGGAAAGAAGTGGTTATGGTTATTTTTATGTGGCAAATCAAACATTTTTTTTGTCATATACGGAACTGAAATGTTGAAACAATTAGAATAATCAACAAAATTCCTCTCTTTGCTATTTTTATAGCAAAAATAAAAATCAATCTTTGAAATGCACCAAAACACAATAAACAGATAAGCCACTTTTTGTAACCACTCTTAGGAAGCACGTAATATGTTCATACCGTAAGCTGTTAAGGAAACTTAATGTTACAAAACATGAATGAAATGGGCCACCTCATGTTTCACTGGGTACCCTGTATTTATGAGATCAATGTTATCAATAATAGGAGGTATCTTTTCAAATTGTACCAAGTATTAGACATGAGTCGGATGAGTACCATAAATTGTACCAAGTAAATCAGCAAGCATATATATTTAAGGGATTAAAAGTTGTTTAATTATTGTTGAGGTTAAATGTAAAACTGGATGACCATCTGTAACATACTAATAATATATTAGTATCTAATTTGGATTGTTGAAGACAGAATAAGAACTGAATAGATGAGATATGATAGTATGTATGCAACTTTTTGTATAGAGTTCAATGCATCTAAAAAAAAGCCTACCCCCTTTCAAACCGTAGTAACATTTATCTTACTTGACCTATGACCCAAATTGTCTATTTTCCCACACGCATCCGTTTAACAGTACATGATTAAAATCCCTATACACCAAATAATCTCTAAATTAACAAAACCTATACATTAAAAATCATTGAAAAAATGTTATGTTTAGACAGAAACTACGCAAACTTGAAACTGACAATCCAGCCACCCATTATTTTAGCAAAGATACACCAAATAATTGAATGAAAAGATAGATCAATACCTTTTGATTTTTGAACTTTAAGCATTTTAAGCATATCAAACTCAGAATACGCTTTAATTCGGTGATATGTGACAGGTGATCGATATATCGGAATTGCCAACTCGATATAACCCAAATATGAACACACACTCGGAACAGCTTATTTCCATAACAATGAAGCAAAAAATCACTCCCAATAAGCAATTCCAAACGACCTTAATTCTTTAGATCATTAGATTATTATTAGAATAATATAGTTTTTATGATTATTTGATTACAAAAATTTGTTGCGGCGGAGGCGTTGTTTCTTGTCGTATGAATCAGGCCGATAGCAACATCAACAAATACTTTGATCCACCAAACAAAATCCCAGAAGTATCTCAAAATAACCAACACTTTGAACAAATCAACGACAAAAATGTGAACAGTATTCATCTACTTGTAATATACAAACACCGTACGTATTTCCAAGAATTTTCTCTGTCTAGTAAAAGGGACCAACAGCTAGTTTCGGCGCTCACAAGTAATAATGTGTAGAATCAGCTTATATTTCTTGATACGCAAGTAGCTAAAAAGTAACACATCAAATAATAATAGTAATAACAATAATAATAATAATAATAATAATAATAATAATAATGTAGAAACGAATAACACTTATTTTGTTATAAAGACTGTTTTATAAACATATGCATGAAAATGCTTATCATAAAGTGCTTGAAAATAAGCATACAAATGAAAATATATGCAATTCCAAGATCCCTAACAACATTTTAAATGGTTTCATAACAAGAAGAATGTTTTGCATTAATGTTTAATTTTTCAGCTTCATACACATAAGAATGCAATTTGACAACTCAATGATTGTAAACAGAAAGTGTATGTGTATCATTATATTCTACACAATAATTGAAATGATGATTAGTTATTAAATAAATAGATAAAACATGACACTTCTAAAGGTGTTAAGTCAATAAAAAAATCGAGTACTTTTAATACAACAAATACATCGAATATAAAGATTTTAAGGTTATAAAGTTGACAAGCAATTAGATACTTTTATCACGTAGTAAAAGATTTGGATTCAAACCTCTTGATGCTACCAGGATCACCTTATGGTGAGATATGCCAATCTTATTATATACAGCCCAGCTTAACAAAATTACAACGACATATTCGAATCCACTATATTTAATTTGTCAAAGATCGAAAGTTCACAAGCCAAAATGTATAACATGTAAGGACTGCCATTATCATGAAAATCACATTTACTAAATACATAGTTACCATACTAACGATTATTTAATGATTGAAAACATAAATATTAATGTGAAATATATAAAGTTTTGTCTTCTCTAATGGTTGGTCTTTTAATTATGAAAACTTTTGTCATTATGATAAAAATTGTGGTTAGCAAAACTTACAAAACTATACCGTAAATTTAACAATTACTAAACAAAAAGGTTGTTAGACTTACAAACCCAATTTCACGTCGATAACAAGATAAATTTCAAAGTTAACACATGGAATGTTTGGCGGAATTAGCTGGAACTTATAGCTAAAGCTGGATCGGTAGCTTTTAAGAAATGAAGCTGAAGCTTTTATTTCCAGATAGATTTGGCAAAATAACTGAAGTTGTAATATACGAATATGAAGTAAACTCAAAAAAAAAAAAAAAAAAAAAAAAAAAAAAAAAAAAAAAAAAAAAAAAAAAAAAAAAAATAAAAAAATAAAAAAAAAAATAAATAAATAAATAAATAAATAAAAAATAAAAAATAAAAAAAAATCATTCGAATAAAGATATTAATATTATTATGGTTTTGCTAATCTATGTCCACTGGGAAAACAATTGAGCGCTATTAATGAAGACAAAATTTTCTTTTAAATTAGAAAATGCATTTAATGAACATTTATTTATCTCTAAAATTACCGTAATTGATTATCATTTTAATACTAATTAACTCAAACATTCCTTATATATATAGCTAAACAAATGCCCAGTGAGCAGAGATTAGCAAAATCCATATTATTAATATGTCATTAACGTAAATAATCATTTCAAAAGCTTAGGTATTTTTCAAAAACCACTTCAAGTTGCCTCTAAAAGAGTTATTGAATTGCTATCTATTTTGTTGTCAAACAACGCTTATATTATAACCTAACTTATTTTAAACGCTCAAGCTCTTATAAGCTTTCAAAAACTCGCACCAATAAAACTACATTTGGTTTTACATATCAATAAGCTTGGTGGATTACTCGTTTTATCACCGATTGGTTTTACAAATAAAACTCCATTTGTGTTTGTATGCTAGACTTAAATAAAACCGTAAGTTGGACTTTTTTAGACTACACAGGCGTAGTGATCATGACCAAACGTATATATTGATTCCTTTTAATTGAATAAACTAAAAGTTATAAAATTAAGAATAAAATGAAATAAATAAGTCACTAACTTTTTTACATAGAATATGAGTTATTTTATTCTCCAGTTGGATTTTGTCGCAAGTTTCGCAATCCAGAGCCCAAGTTCAACGCAGGAATATAGAGGACAAGTCATCATGTTTACCTTTTTTTTCTTAATTTTTAAGCAAAATGCATGACACCTCAACATGGATTTATAGTTTTTAATCAGAATATCATTATCATTATTTTTAATCAGATAGTTTATCTGACTAGAAATATAATAAACGGGAATGATGTGTTGATATGGAAGTATGTGGTTAACACATTCCTTTCTGTGACAGTTATAATTATAAAAAGATGTCAAAGAAATGTTAGAATATGCTTCTGGAAATAATTATATTGTTTTATTATTATACGACGCGAGGCGTGGCATGACAACATGACCAAGCCTCACGTCTTAGCGGTTCAGGTAAAGTTTTTGCGTTTATAAGGTGTGCCATAAGACGGCACAAAATATGAAAATATATATATATATATATATATATATATATATATATATATATATATATATATATATATATATATATATATATATATATATATATATATATATATATATATCATATTTCATATATATTGAGTTTACAAAAAAAGTGACATAAAGCGGCATAAGTCGTGACGTGAGGCTTGGTCACGGCATGACCAAGCGGGACCTTTGGTTAAAACCATGCCGACATGCGATCAAGTAATTAGTTTTTATATGTGTGTGTCTACGTCAAGTCACTAGTTACTCCGTGTTAATTAAACTCACACCTTTCTTTTTAGTTCATTAAAATAGACGCCATAAGTACATTCGTTAAACAAATCAATTTGTTAAATCCTCAAAACTACAATGTCTTCGATTATTTGTTTATCTCTACTACTTATTAAGAGCTTATACTCAAATCTTGAAACTTAAAATTATTTAAAAGTGAGTAAAGTTTTTGAAACTTTGGACTAAATCACTCCTTAATACCCCTTAATAATCCTTAATAAATTTTAAATGCACGCTTAATAAATGAAAAATTAGTCAAATTATAGTCACCTTAATAAACTTTTAAATGCCACGCTTAATAAATGAAAACTTACTCAACTTACACAGTCAACTTTTAAAAGTGTGTAAGTGTTGTTACGATTTATTAACTGTTATAAATACGGCTTCTCAACATTTAAAACACATGCTTCGTTTTATATGATGAAAAAAAAAAAATTGTATTTAATAGTTTTTAAAAAAGCATCCTAATCTCGACTATATAAACACCATAATCTTCTTTTTCATCTTGTGGTAATTTATAGTTAAATTATTGAAAACGAATATTAAAAAAGATGTTGAGGCTGAGGTTAGCATATTGTCATATTTTATTTATCGTCATAAATTTGTGTTGCGTGGAAATGAATAATACAAAAAATGACTACAATTAAATCCGTAAGTGTTGCATCAAAAGTCACACCAGTTGAGGCTGAGGTTAGCATATTGTCATATTTTATTTATCGTCATAAATTTGTGTTGCGTGGAAATGAATAATACAAAAAATGACTACAATTAAATCCGTAAGTGTTGCATCAAAAGTCACACCAGAATTACAAGTTGTCAAGTATAATTATTTGTCACTATACATCGTTACTTTGCGTGGATATTCGTCTAGTTTACTGGACACTGCATTTCAATAATCAATTTAAAAATGACTAAAAAGTTAACTGATTATAAGACTGGGTGCAATTTTACATAATTTTATCAACAAACTTTGGATTTGGTAGAATTAAATACAACCAGATTACAAAAAGTTTCAGAATACACATATTTTATACCATGCTAATAATATATGCAGAAGCATAAAATTCTTCAGAGTTACCAGACAATGACTTTCACCTTAAAACAGCAATTACACAAATTATAAACAACAAAATTGACACTTTAGAACATCAAAGTAGCACACACAACCAGATGATAAATCTATCCACAGTAAACACATGAAACATGGACTTTTGACTCATATCTTGAGCCAGTCCAAGCAAGGGCAGCATCCCCAGCAAAATCTAGAAGGATAATAGTCCTTAAGGTACACTTCACGGCTAAAGCCAATAATGTAGAAACTGAATGACTGACCACGTTGAACCATAGTGACACGTGTAACAGGGATCACCGAAATGGTATGCCTCTCACATATGACTCTAGCAGTAGGAGGTATAGCAGGTCTTTCAGATATCACCTCTGAAGAGAACTGGTTGAGAAAGAATGAATCAGCAAAGAAAGCCGGGGTGCAATGATAGGCCTGCGTGTTGCACAACTGGACCCCTTTGGCACGGTGGAACACATCATCAGGGACTGAGGCAGCCCCGCTTGTTGCATTCAATTTTCGGGTAGAATGTGTATCCCTACAAACAGATTTATATTCCAATATTATAAACGCGCCAATATATGCATGCTAAAATTGCAGATGAAAATTTATTATATGCTTACCATTTAACAACAGCTATCTTGCGTGTCAAAAGTGAGCCACTGCCTTCACATTTCAAACATTTAACTAGCCCACGAGATCCACAAGTTGCACAAGGTATCTTGCCTTTGCCATTACATTTCACACATCTGCATAAACAAAATTTGCTAATTTACTAAAACAAGAAAGTACAATATGATTTTAATATTCTTTAGCACAAGGGAAACACAGAGTGGCAAAAGGGAAACACGCAGAGTGGCAAAAGTACAATAAAGCTTACAGTAGAAGAGACAAAAGGAAAACACGTAGAGTGGCTTACATTGTGTCCGATCCATCTCGATGAGCAATTAGACCCCTCCCATAACAGGATGCACACTGACTCATCTGACCTTCTTTATAGACTCCAGGTTCTTGACCTGCATTACATGTAGCACAAACAATATCTCCTCTTCCAGCACAATCTGCAATCAAACCAAGATTGCATGAGCAATCCCACAATGATACAAGCTCAATTAAAATAATTATAATAATATTATTAATTTATAAATAAATCTTTAGGACATTACCTGAGCATTTCTCAATAGTTTCAGAATGTGGAATTTTGGCACGTGACTCTTTGTGATTTGTAAATAGAACCGGGAATTCTGATCTCAAATCTAATTCCCAAACACCAAGTTCAGGCCCCTTATCTTTTCCATCAATATTGGTACCATGGTGTGGTTCTGTTTCGGTTATTACTTCACGTTCCTCCACAAAAGTTTCAAGAGTCCCAACATAGACATTGCAGTCTTCAACTGAATGGATCTTCCATGTGCGAGCAGGACGACTTCCCCAACAGCATCGATGACCAACATGATCAATCAGTAATTCCCGAATCTCAACTTCATCCAATATTTGCCTGTAAAAGTGCACAGTAATATTATGTTAACCCATGTAAATTAACGCAATTAAAGATTCATTAGTGTGGTCTAGAGAGTATACCTATGAGGTTGATGTTCGGCTTTACCATATTGTCCTCCATATCCACCATCATATGGATAAGCTTGTTCTGCAACAAACGTGAACTATTTATTACATGTGTATTTAAATACAAAGAAAATATACCCCATTCGTTTTTTAGTAAGAAATACCTAATAAAAGTTAAGTTCAAAAGGGATCTTAATGATGATTTAAGCAAATATAGTCGAGGTTTTGAAATGATCGCTATATCGGGTATTTTCGGTTATGGCAGTAAGAATCAAGCATGAAAAGAAATTGTAAATTTTGCAGTTGTTAATGATAAGATGGCTTGGAATAAGTTCTAAGACTATGTAACCTAGTAGCCAAGACTTTAGCACTAGCAGATAGACTTAAACCTTGCTAAGAATGAGCACTGTGTAATGTGTATTGTGTGTATAAGAGCATATTCAGTATATCATAACGTCATACAACTATCCGAGGCTAGTGTATATGCACATTGCACAGGTTGGTAGCATTAGACAATTCATGTTAGGCATGGTGCTGGTCCTGTTGAAGGAGCAAGGATGTTAACCACCCTAGAAGTAGATGATAACCGTCTTAATAGGTATCCTTATATTAAGTTTTAAGGATCCAAATTTGAAGGATATGGATATCATAATGAGATAGATGTGTTCTTTATTACAATAACAGTAAACCACAATTGAGCACAAGTGTTTTATCCATTTTGGTTGGATATTGTTCAACGTTATTGTTTTGGTTCAACGTTGTTTTGGTTTAGGAGATTACACAAGATTTTAGTTATGACAAAGATTCGGATTACTGTTTCATTCACTCAGGCTCGTCTTTGTTGTGTTATAATTACACATTTTTTAAAATTACTTATGGGCTTATGGTATGTTTGTTAGTTGTTACGCAGTTTATGAAAAATGCTCACTTATACCCATATGGCCATATGGATTCTAAATATGTTTACAATTAACATTTAAGAATAAAATCCTAGCCGCACTTAAAAGCCGAGTACTCGACCCTTAAGTTAGCAACCCAAATGCAAATTAGTTAGGTCCAAACTTAAGTTCATACTATGGGGGTGTTTGGACTTTGGAAGTGCATTCCAAAGTGATTGTTTTGACTACAAGAATCAAATGCAGATTAGTTAGGTCCAAACTTAAGTACAGTTAGCTTGTTTTACCTCACTCAGAATAACACTAAACCCCTTTTTTACCCGTGAATACTGTTACCCAGCGGGCGGACCCAGGCCTATATATGACCAGGTTCACAAATATTTTTTACGATAATACAAAGTACTAACTAAACAAAACACGTGACACAAAATTTGGGACTAGGTTCATTTTTCACTAAAGTTTACACGACGATGCAAAAATCCATGGGGGGCACTCAAAACATATTCTATTTTGGCTCTTAACTAATTAACCATACATCCAAACACACCCTAATTAACAAACCAAAAATAATCAGACACAATTAGAGAGAAAAAAAAATAATAAATAAAGATGAACCGTACCAGTAACATAAGGAGGAGGGTCAGGTGAACTTATCAAGGGAGCATGAAGAGAAGCAGGATAAATAGAATATTCTGAATTACTTGCGGCTGATCTTATTTCATCAACGCTCACTTCTGCTGAAGCACTTGGAATCATTGACCCGGTTCTTCCAACTGACGGATACCTATGCCAGTTCTCACTTCCTTCTTTTTCATTCTTATTATCTTCTGCAAAAAAAAAAACAATATCAAATTATTTGATCATGTGATAAACAAATTTAAGTAGATGGAATTCATACGTTGTTACCTTTGAGCAGAGGTGGTTGTTGTTCCATTTTTTCTTTTTTTGGTAAATGAACGCGGTTTGTTAACGGTGGAGTGAGTGAGGGGTTTATTAAGAAAATATAACTAAAAATATTATTGCTTAGATGGTAAGGAAAAGAAATAAGTCCATGTTTCGTTCTTTTGTCTTTGCTTGAAAAATATTTCTAACCGTGTTTCTTTGACAAAGGGTCGTTTAGTATATTAGCGATTAGCATGTAGGATCAAAAACTCATCTCTAATATAGGATCAAATAAAAACCATTAGAGTGGAAGTGGAAGGTACGGTGAAGAGCTTGAAGAGCTCATTTGGGCCTCACATCCTCCACATCACCTCAACACCTCTTCACAACTAACCCCCTCCTCACTCACAACAAACCTCAACTTACTCATTTGGGGCCACCGCTTACACCTTTATTTTTTTTTATTCATTTCATTAAATAAACTAAATTCATTTCATTAAATTAAAAATACAATACAAGAAAATAAATACATACGAAACGTAAAATAACGATACGGTTAAAATAACAATACGAAACGAACATGAAGTTTTTATAAAGACTTGTAATTATCGATGAGAAACTAGCCGTTACAAGCTATTGTTTAGAAAGAAACTAGCCGTTAAGCCTTTTATTGAAATACTCACGATACGGACATACAAGCACAAACGATACGAAAATACAAACACTCACGATACGGAAATACAAACACTCACGATACGGAAATACAAACACAAACGATACGGAAATACAAACACAAAAGCCATTAATCCCTATATCTGTTCCATATAGGGCTCCTTCTCAAAATGAACCACACGTTAAGATATCTGAAGCCTTGCCCACCAAAGCGTTCTCTGAAAATGTTCATTGCAGTGTGAAGACAATCATTGAACTCGTCATTATCCTGCACGCTCAAGTACATATCATTAAATTTTTGAATTCACAGTTCATTCTTGCCCACTTACCTGTTATCATATGTTTGTTATGAACAGGACCGTCAGATAGGTTGTTGAACCTTTCTGTAACCGTGTTCCAAAAAGGGGCTTCACTATGAAATTCGTGAACGGTTAGCCACATGTTGGCTAACAAGTTTTCTTCTTCAACGGACCAAGGATTAGCCATTGTATACTTGTTTAAAGAGGTGAAGTGTGTGCAAACTAGTATGTTCTGTGATGCTTTACATAGGGGTGTTTAGAATTTGAAATTCAAAAAATGGGCGGTTAAACTTTTAAAATTCAAATTCAAAAAATATTACATGTGCATAAACGTTTAAAAAAAACGTGTGGTAAAAACTATAAAATTCAAATTAAAAAAAAGAGCGGCCAAATTTCAAACGTTTAAAATTCAAAAAATGGGCGGTTAAACTTTTAAAATTCAAATTCAAATTTCAAACGTGTAAAATTAAATTTTTTTTAAAAAAAGCGGCCAAACGGTCTTATAAATATCCATTCTCAGATGCTCACTTTACACATACAATTCACACACAAATCATACGTAATTCACAAACAATTCTCTCAAAACAATGTCTCATAATTCACCAGATAACGAGTCAGTTTACAACACCCCACCTGAGGATCTTTTCCCCGTCTTCCCATACGACAATCAACCACAAAACGATCCACCACAAGATCTTTTCCCCATCTTCCCATATGACAATCCACCGGTAAACACTCCACCGGAAGTTCTTTTTCCGCCGGTAAACAATTCACCGCCATAAGGGAGCTTGTTGAGATAGTGAAGAAAACTCCCAAGTTAGATGCTCGGGGAGTGGAGTAGGACGAAGAGGAGATTCGTAGCCGAACCACTATAAATCCTTTGTCTCACGGTGCCATCTTTCCATCTCTATCTCTTTACTNCAAAAAGGGGCTTCACTATGAAATTCGTGAACGGTTAGCCACATGTCGGCTAACAAGTTTTCTTCTTCAACGGACCAAGGATTAGCCATTGTATACTTGTTTAAAGAGGTGAAGTGTGTGCAAACTAGTATGTTCTGTGATGCTTTACATAGGGGTGTTTAGAATTTGAAATTCAAAAAATGGGCGGTTAAACTTTTAAAATTCAAATTCAAAAAATATTACATGTGCATAAACGTTTAAAAAAAACGTGTGGTAAAAACTATAAAATTCAAATTAAAAAAAAGAGCGGCCAAATTTCAAACGTTTAAAATTCAAAAAATGGGCGGTTAAACTTTTAAAATTCAAATTCAAATTTCAAACGTGTAAAATTAAATTTTTTTTAAAAAAAGCGGCCAAACGGTCTTATAAATATCCATTCTCAGATGCTCACTTTACACATACAATTCACACACAAATCATACGTAATTCACAAACAATTCTCTCAAAACAATGTCTCATAATTCACCAGATAACGAGTCAGTTTACAACACCCCACCTGAGGATCTTTTCCCCGTCTTCCCATACGACAATCAACCACAAAACGATCCACCACAAGATCTTTTCCCCATCTTCCCATATGACAATCCACTGGTAAACACTCCATCGGAAGTTCTTTTTCCGCCGGTAAACAATTTACCGGCAAACAATCCACCCCACTACAATCCACCGGCAAACTATCCAACCCACTACAATCCACCGTCAAACTATCCACCACAAAATCAACCCAATGCACGTGCGTTGACTGATGAAGAACTGTATGAGCAAGATATGCAAGAAGTGTTACAGGTTCAAGCACAAGAAGAACGTGTGGCAAGAGCTCGTGAGGCTTATGTAAGAGCTAAACAGGCTCGTAGAAACCGTCGAGCAGAATGGCGAATACAAATGGGATTACCCCGTGTGCCATCGAGTGAGGATGACTCGAGTGCCTCCAATTCGACTGACGAGGGCTATGTCACAGACTGAATCATTTTATTGATTCATAGTTTAGTTTAATCGTACGTTGTTTAATGTATTTCAATTCAATGTGTTATGTATTTTAATTCCGTGTTTGATGTATTTTCATTTCATTTTTAAGTTTCCATAATGAAAACGTTTTACAAATCATGTACAAGTCACTTACATATCAAATAAATACAAATAAATACAAGAAAAGAAAAAGAAAAAAAATGGACAAGTTGCAGAGGAGAGAGGCTCGTCGTGCAGACGAGGAGCTCCTCTTCGGCGAGCTGTGGCGAGCCCCACCTGGTGTGGTGGCGAGCTGCAACGAAGCAAACAACTCATCCACGTTAGACGGCGAGGGTTTGTGGCGAAGCCACACCTTCTGCTCTTAGGAATATAAAAAGTCTAGAAAGTATCTAGCCGTCGGATCAAAATCTCCAGATCTGATCAAGGGTATTTCATAAATACACCCTCACATTCTTATTTTGTTGATATATTATTTTGATGTTTTATAATCATTTATGTAACCATGAGATTAGTTGTTCATTACTTGTCGTTTATGCTAATTTATATGTTTGCTAGAAGAAGAAGAAGAAGGGATGAAATGTTGTTTTGGACTCGTTATGATGTCTTCCACATACTTTCGCGAATTGACGAGCTCTTTAGTAGTTTTAGCAGCTATAACTCATTTTTATTCGCGTTTGATACATTGTAAATAAGGTACAAACATGAAATGATTCAAAAGAAGTGGAAGCTTAAAAGCAATTACTTGGTAAAAATTTACACTAACAAAAGATATGATATTATTGTACGTGTAACGTATATCTCTTGTCAAGCATGTACTTCAAATCAAGGATGTGTTGATGGAGGGTTATGGTATGCAATTTGTTTCAGAAGCTTAATAATTTCCCCACTCGAGTCATCATACATCTTTACCGTAGTGGCCAGATAGTGTAGTAAGTCTGCACAAAACCGGTAAACAATACCGCAGTAGCAACCAACAACGCTATCACCTTCCATGGACTACTAAAGTATAGCGTAAACAGCTCAGTTAACCATGTCTTTTTACGGTAGCGCATCATACCTCCTTTTAGTTTTGCAAACATGTAAACATTAACAATTGGTGCTTCGATATCATCATACATCTTTACCACTTCTTCATTGCTGCTAAGTAGATGAATTATGATATTGTGTCGTTGTAACTCCTTCACGTCATCGTTAGTAACAATTAGTGACTTCATTATCGAAACGTAAGTCGAGACTCTAAAGTCATTAGGGGTGTGTGGGCACATCTCGTATGCAATCATGTTTAAGTACATAGCTTTTGTATAATCGGACACTGCTCTTGACACAATTTTGAGCTCACCGGAGCAACAATGAGAGTGAAACTCCATGTCCGCCTTTGATGTGGATTCTTTCTTGTTGCACTTTACAAAAATACCTCTATCTTTGATGTCCATTACTGAAGTGAACTTTCGCTTTCTTAGTGCATAGCTAATCTCTGCGATTGATTTATGGTAAGAGGCATCAAGATATATGAAATAAGACCTGTAAAGCTCGAGTAGATGAATAGATTGTTTCATATCGAGGATCTTTTCATTCATCATCAACGGGTCGCGAGTATTTAAGTAATTGAAGAATCTTTTTAGCATTTCTTCAGCTTCATTAGCGAACCTCAATTCCAACAAAACATGTAGAACTACGAACGGGATTTGATTCTCTAGCAAAAACATGTCACGAATAATATCACCGAATCCATATGCTCCCATATACTCGTTTGTTAGAAAAAACAGTTTATTCCGGTGAGCTACACTTTCTATGAAATGCATTATGAGGCAACCATCACGTAACATCATTAGATTAAATTCCTCATCATTGTAGTTACTTGTAGAACCATCAATATAACACTTTCTAGCTTCATGAATCACCTCGAACACCTTGTTGTATACAAAATCTATTGTATGTGGACTGCACCTGCAATATTCTTTTAGTGTTATGCGCTTGTACTTCTCGGCTCGAGCAAGGTCATTTTGTCCGTGGTGGTAAGGGCCAAAAGAAACCATCATGGGCTTGTAGTACTCGCGATTTCGACGACCTTTTTCTCTTTTTAAGAGCGAATCTGGTAATTTCTCAATTCGTTTGCTTTCATTGCGTTGGATGGTGTTGATGCCTTTAGTGTATTCGTCCCACTCCTTGACTACGTCATTTGTGTTGTATACTTCCCCCTCCTGGACTATGTCATCGGTGTTGTATACTTCGTCATCGGTGTTGTATACTTCTACTTAAATTTGATACAAGAAAACGTAGTACAATTACCGAATTGAAGTAAATATGTATGATCATAAAATCAATTAATCAACGTAGATGTACACTCAGCTCTTTGGTTGTGACACTGTGACTTTGTAGAGCTAGCGCTTAATTTAAGCCTTTGAATTTTAAAGCCTTAAAATTTTTGGAGGCTCTATATAAAGGGGGGTCAATTCCCAAAAAAAGCCAAAAAATTTTCCAATTTCCCAAAATAAGCCAAAACGAATCTGTTTTCCCAATTTAGTCAAGTGCGATCGTGCGATCGTGCGAATTTTATAAGGGCTTGACAAGTGTGGGGGACAAAAGTACATGCCAATCATTTGCAGGCCCACATTCGATCGTGCGATATTTGAATGTGCTAATGTGCGAAATTCTCCCCAAAGAATATTCCAACTTCACATTTGGACACGTGCAATGGGGAGAATTTCGCACATTAGCACATTCAAATATCGCACGATCGAATGTGGGCCTGCAAATGATTGGCATGTACTTTTGTCCCCCACACTTGTCAAGCAACGAGAGAGTTAGCACGATCGCACGATCGCACTTGACTAAATTGGGAAAACAGTTTCGTTTTGGCTTATTTTGGGAAATTGAAAAAATTTTTGGCTTATTTTGGGAATTGACCCTATAAAGGGCTACAAAGCGGTGGTGCCGATGATTAACGGACTATTTTTTCTAAAATGCATACTTTAGTTTGCTCCAGCTTAGCTCAAATAGATTAAACGTCTAAATTAAACATCATGAGCGTGTTTAGTATATGCCCATATAGAAGGATTCAACATTACTTATTGATTCACACAAAACGTTCATTTCTTATGAAATAAGTTCACATAAGGTGCCACAATGACTCCATTGAGCTTTGTAACTATTTTCAACATAAGAACGTATACTAGTCAAATCTTCATAATAAGTTACCTGAACCCCCGTATGTTCGATAACCAAAGATATAACAAGTCTACAGGATAAAAAATCACAAAAAAAATATGATCGTAATTCAGTTAAAACCAAAAAAACACGACCATCATTTGATAATTCCAACAATAAACATTATTTCATCTTATTCTAAGATAACTCAAATGTCACACGTAAAGTTAAAAGTAGTTAAAAAAGGTAAAGTTATGTCTTTGCATATGTATGAGTTCTTTACTATGGAGTACTTTGCTAAAGTGTATTTTAACTTCACAATTACCTGGGATTCCAATGCTTATATCATCACTTTTAGGCATCTCCATATGCATCTTCATCTCCATATCCACGGGGTTTAAGTACTTCTTTCTGTTGCAAAGTTAGCAAAACATTACACCATACATGTGAATGAATTACAAAAAAATTTAAATGTATGCATGTATCAAGATTCAATGTGCATCTAAATTCTAAATGAGGTAAGTTAGTGTGCCGATCTTATAGTTCAACGAGTTTTAATGTTCGTGCACATACAAGGTTCAAATTATATATAAGTACAGCTAACAGTTATATTTAATAATTGCATGCAAGTATGATTCTACGATATAAGTTCAAATTCTTGTTATACATATTTTGTTGCATTTGGGGTATAATTGTTGCATTAACTCCTTAGATATATTGGGTTATATTGTGTGCGTCAATTGGTAAAATCAATTATGCTAGAATGATATGAATCCTATTCATTGTTATCTAGTTGTGATTAGTGAACAATGATTAATAGTGTAGGTGTTTGGATAGTTTATTATTTTTTTGCTTGTGTTTCTGCTTAAAAATAAGTACTTATTACTATTGGAACCAGCGTTTGGATTTGCTAATTTAATAAAAAAAATGCAACATATATGTGTAAAATAATAATTTTAATATAATGTTTCTATCAAATTATGTATAAAAAGTTTTAGATTAAATATGAGAATAAAAAAATCATTTTAATTAACTATTAAATAAGTAACACAAATAAGCAGCTTATAACCTATTTATGAAACAAGGAGTGGTTAGATGAAAAAAGTGATTTTTCGCTTTAGAAAAAGCAGATAAGGAGATAAACAGAAAAATAAGTAATCACAAACACCTTCGATAGATGATATCTTATATATGCATATGCATCATTAGACGACTTTATATACGAACAAAAAGACATAATCACTTAAATTATGAGATAGACTTCATTGGTAACTAGGGCATAACCGAGGCTTATCGGCTAGGTAACACCATTAAAGCCTCTACAAATTACCATGAGTGTGTGTACATATATGTGTGCGCGTGGGATAGGGAGAAAGAGACGGATATGGAGACCTTTGTTGGGCTATTGAAGACATAGCTTGAATTGCTTGCTTGAGATGGTGGAGTCAGATGAAGATTGAAGAATCCATAAGGTACTCAATATATAAGGAACCAAAAGTAGCCTACATCTAAGTTAAGGAATAAATAATTTGCTTGCAACTTTGGCTAAATTAGCATCTAGCCATCTATCTAGCTTTTAACTTGTAAATAGTTGATTAATAATACTCTGTTAAAGTGTGTCTCGTCTATAGATTAAAATAGTTATTTGTTTCTCTTTGTTGTAACCTTATCATTAATTTATGGTTTTTATCGTGCAAACAACCTTAAAGTGGCCTCGCCAATTTCCCCGGAAGGCCTTGTTAAAAAAAAATAATAATAAAAAAAAAAATAAAAAATAAAAATCCCTGGAAGGGAGGGCCAATCAGCCAGGCTGAGTTTGTCCGGTGGCGAGATCAAAACGCTTGAACTAATTAACTGAAATATCAAAAATCATGGTTACCAAATAAAAATTTACGGTTTGTTATTCACAAGTTTATTGGTGTCGTTCGGTTTCACTTTGAAGTTTAGAAATACTACGTAGTATTTAAGAAACCAAAACCTAAAATTTAAGAGTACACATGTTCGATGCCGGACCAATAGAGAATTACAATAGAGCAATTGATAAAAGATAAAATGAATAAAGAAATGTCACCTGAAAGGTATTAATTATTAAACCTTAATCATATTTTAACGATTTGATAATGTTACCTGAAAGATGTTTGACAACGTTATATTATACACTTCATTCTACACACATGTTTTCATTGTACAAGAAAGGAACAATATGCTACTGTTAAAATTTCATTTTTGGAAAACGAATTTGCAAAAGAAAAGTGAAATCTGAGTAAACTGGCGAATCTCCAACGACAAAAGTAATGTTTTATGAAAGTATATTTTTATTTCTAATGTGATATTTTTTATAGTAAAGGGTTACCGGTCGCAAAATATAAATGTCATATTTTCCAACAACTACATTACCGAGTTTTATTTTTGAAAGAAGAGAAAAGAAGTGGGAAGAAAACAAAATACATTAGTGATCCTGAGTTTTTTTTTAGAAGAAAAGATAATAGAAGAGGAGAGTAATTTAGGCTAAACGTCTTTCCATAACTTTCTTCCCAAAAGTGGGATGATTTGGAGATAAGTTATATTAGGAAGCTTTAAATAAATAAAATTACTTAAATGACCTAATATAAAACATCACTTTTATATATAACTCGTGAACATAATATAAAAAATTTAATTTCATTCATTTCCTCTTTTTTTTTTCTGCCCATTTTTAACTCTTCTCTTCTCTTCTTTCATTTCAAAAACTTGGGAACAGAGTGTAGAGTACATTTCTCCATATTTCACGAAGTATAGTGCTAGCGTATATAGTTTTAGCATTGTCATAGTTTTAATATGGCGTAAATTGCAAATTTAGTCACTAACGTTGTCTAAATGAGCAAAAAATACACCGAGAGAAAAAGGCATGCAAAAACGCCATTAACGTTCTATTTTTTTCAAAAAAAGTCATCGAGACCAACATTTTGCTAACGCCCGTTAGTCAAGATATTATCGCCATTTTACTCGTTTCCCGCCTTTGACTAGCCACACTTTATTTCAATGACCAAATTTGCAAAGCCATAACTTAAGTTTGCCGCTATTTATATGGTGAAGGATAGGAGAATGTTTTCTGTGTTCTCTATTCAAATCAAAACGTCCCATATAAAGGGATTACAAATGCTAAATATAGATAATTCCCGTAAATTACAGGATACACATATCACTAATTGATTTATACATATCACTAATTTAATATGAGAGATTTGGACTTCTCAAGACTATTCGGCTAACACTAACATGGTATCAGAGCCTAAATTTTTTTGATCCATTCTCTCAATCTTGTGTTGGTGATTCGAGCTAGCTAGTCTCAATCCACACAATTGCTTGTGTTACTTGTGCTAACTAAGGTCACAAGTGTTGTATTTTTTTTCTTCTCTCTTCATCCCTACTGCTCACGTACCACCCCTTTATCTTTTTACTTTTAAAAACCTACCCATCGAAATCCCTACACATAAACCCTACACATATACCTCCTCTTGACAGGCTCCAACGAAACTCCTATTATTTCCCTCTCCGACAAGTTATTAGCCGTTACTCATCATCTACTCCACACTCGAGTTCCCGTCAAGCTTGAATTCGATGATTGGAGCTATGCATCTTGGCAATTTTCCTTTGAGCAGTTATATGATACTTATGATGTATCCAAGTTCATACATGGCACCAACAGTGGGGCTACCACTAGCACTCCCGCTCCTCTCAAAACCGAAGAACAAAAGGTCGATAAAATCATTCTCTCTTGGATTTTTTCGACCCTATCAGATCCTCTATAGAAACGATTGGTTAATGCACGACCAAAAACTTCACAGGAGGCTTGGGACTTTATTAGTGATCTTGTGAAAGACAACAAACGGTCAAGAACCTCGGCATTAAAGACGGAACTACGATCCATCAAACTTGGGTCTTTAACAATGGAGGCATATTTTCAAAAAATCGATTCATTCATGACAATACTTGCTAGCCTCAATTCCCAAGTTTCGGATGAAGATGCGGTTCATTATGCTCTTGATGGTCTCCCGGATACGTATAATCAAGTTTGTGAGTACATGCACTATAGAGACATGTTTTCCGATCTCAAAACCGCACGATCTATGCTAGTCACTGAGGAAATGCGACTAAAATCCAAGACCCTTGCATCTCCTGTGGATTCATCGTCATCCTCTCTGTGGTACTTTTGACCGACAAAGGTAACAATTGTCACCCCTCTAATCCGCAAGTTAAATCTAGGAATCCATGCATTAATTATGCTAGAGGGTCGTGTCGATATGGGGCGGGGTGTAACTTTGTTCATGAAAATACTAATAAGCATACAAGTCGTGTAGAACCAACCGAGGATACTACCATTCGTGTTTTGAACAAGTTATGTTTGACTAATAATCTTACTCCTCAAACTGCTACCATTCGAAACTCACAAAACCTAGCTACTGGACCCTCTGCCTATCTCACAACTCAAAGCCCAATACCCCTTACTTACTACACCAGCCCACACAACATCCCACCTGGTTTCAGCCCACACCAACAGCCCAATGTCGCCCAGTTCACCAACTTAGCCCCTCCGGGGTTTAGCCACCACCAGGCCCCACAACCACATATACCTTAAGCACAAACTTGACCCACGCGCAATGCCCTTCATCTATTTGGGTCAAGCTTCAAATCATCGTGCGTATCGTTGCCTCGAATTAAACACCAATTAAATCATCGTTTCATTTAACCTTTGATGAAAATGTTTTTCCATATGGCACTTCTAAACCAACATCGGCACCCAAATACAATTTCTTGGATGACTCACCCGGTATAAATCCTCTATTCATTCCATCCGCCCCCATTGTGCAACCCACTGTGCCTCAACCCACAAACGAGCCAACAACACCACCCGCCGCCCAACAACATACACCAAATCCATCACCACCCACGAACCAACACCAACACATTATCCCAAATCCTCCTCACAACCCAACCATGTCTCAATTCATCCCATGGTCACACGATATCGTGTCAGGACTAATCGTCCTACGGAATGTCTCAACATGCATGTGTCTTCTGTTTCACCATTACCAAAATCTTATCATGATGCGTTTAATGATTTAAACGAGGTGGATCACCCGCGCGTTGCTGCGGGGTGATTGCTAAAGAAGGTTTACCAAGTGTTGCAATCACGGGGTCAATTCAAACTGTAGAAGCCTTTGTTGGTTACTATGTAACACTAATTTTTAGCTTAAAACACCAAAAAAAAGTTTGAATTTTATTTTAATATGCAATACCAATCAAAGTTACAACTTGTGGTCGTCTCGTTTCACTTTTTTTATTTGATATTTTCTTGTCCAGCTAGAGTATGGCTCGTAACGGTGGACTCATTCCCAGCAATATCATTCCCTGTAATATGTAAAATTCCAAGGAAAAAGTGAATATCAGATAAGCGTAACCAAGCCTAACCATCCGGAGTTAACCATTTAGCCATTTCTACAAAAGACTCAGGAAGAGAAGACATGAAGACACCCTTCTGATCCTGAAGCATTTACTTTTCTTCGCTAAATTCCAAGTGGATCTGCAAAAAATAATGCGATCAACTTCTATAGATGAAACATATATGCATTTACTAATATCTAAGTAGACCAAAAAGTCAAATAAACAGCTTACTTGTTTTACTGCAGTGACCTGTATGAAAGCAAAATATTAACATGTTTGGGCTTTCCTGCGGTGTTTTATTCCATTAATGTGGGTAGTGACTGGATTTTTCTTCACCATTGTCCCAAACAGCATTTGGTAACCATTTTGTGGTGAGCTGTTTATAATTCATTGTTCTATTGATCATTTTGCATTCCCCAATGTTACAACTACAATAGACCCAAGCAAAATTGAATCATCTTGCTATCTGAATTTTAGTATACTTACAATATGTGTATTACATTCATTATTCCACTAAGGTCTTTTCATTTCCGAGAGTACCAACAGCAGGGAAATAGTGAAAGGTGCAACAAAGATGAAGTATCTTGGTTATTTATCTTTCTGTATGCAATTTCCTAATCGGCTCCTACCTGATTTCCTAAAAACATCCTTACATAAAAAAAGCTCGCCACATGTTGGATGCACATAAATAAGCCTTCCTATAGCATGTCTAAATCAGTTAACCACTCTTATTAACTAATGTACCTAACACTATAGTCTAATAAAGCCGTGGCACAACTTATTGTGTCCTGTAACACGGAAACACGAAGACAGAAATGCATGAGAAAGCTATAAACTGATCATATAATTTACCTTTTTATGTAACATTGAAAGGAGAACGTTGATGCCACCATGTTTGTTTTCCCAAGTCCCAACCAAATTCATCCACGGTGTCTCCAGCCGTGTCGCCTTTCTGACACCTTCTGCAACCAAGCTCCTGCCCAAAGCAATTACCCTGACCCGTTAAAAGCAATGGTTGGATCCATTCATTTAGATTGCCATTTAGTTTTTCAACTATAAAACGATAATAAACAGCGAATAAGCATTGCATTTTCTCCCAGTTTTCCCTTATACACATTACATTCATAATACATAATTTAATTTCATAGAAATCTGTTCTTAGCACTTTTGGCGACTTTTAACTTACGTAGCTAATATACCTGAAAGCATTTTTGTGTATTACAGATTATATAAATCCAAACACGCCCATTTTAGGCGTATGCGTAACTGGGTCTCACTTGTATGACTATCTAAAGTCACAACTCACAACATTGAAAGAATAAACAGAATAAAGAAATTCAAACACACCCAGTTTCAGTTGAGGAAAAATAGACACTTTACTTATAATAAGACAACAATTACCTGTTCTGCAAATATTCAGTCGAATTATGCAACCAACCTCAAACTAATCTAAAATGAAATCTAGACACAACATTAACAATAATGACAAAACTGCACCTACGTTGAAACACAAAAGCTATCTACCACTAATCATAAGCACCCAAAGTTTAAATTGGTTCAACCTGTTTCAGTTGTTAAGAAATTTAGTTACCCGTTGCTTATAAAAAAATTATAACACAAATCGACCCTTTTCCATATGATTGAGTAGTAACTCCCTCCTCTAATTGCAGTAAAGAACAACACAAACCTTTGTAGTAATAAAGAGATCCTCGCTCTTCACCAATCCTGTCTTAAATGCTTCAGCTAGTGCCTCCCCAACTTCGGTTTCATTTTCTTAATCAGCTGCAACAAACAATATAGCTAATTTATGTATGCATTCACAGATCTAAGAAGCGGTTATTCAAGAAGAGAATGAGTTGTACGGTAAAGTAATATTGTAATAAAGGAAAGAAGTGGTTATGGTTATTTTTATGTGGCAAATCAAACATTTTTTTTGTCATATACAAAACTGAAATGTTGAAACAATTAGGATAATCAACAAAATTCCTCTCTTTGCTATTTTTATAGCAAAAATAAAAATCAATCTTTGAAATGCACCAAAACACAATAAACAGATAAGCCATTTTTTGTAACCACTCTTAGGAAGCACGTAATATGTTCATACCGTAAGCTGTTAAGGAAACTTAATGTTACAAAACATGAATGAAATGGGTCACCTCATGTTTCACTGGGTACCCTGTATTTATGAGATCAATGTTATCAATAATAGGAGGTATCTTTTCAAATTGTACCAAGTATTAGACATGAGTCGGATGAGTACCATAAATTGTACCAAGTAAATCAGCAAGCATATATATTTAAGGGATTAAAAGTTGTTTAATTATTGTTGAGGTTAAATGTAAAACTGGATGACCATCTGTAACATAACTAATAATATATTAGTATCTAATTTGGATTGTTGAAGACAGAATAAGAACTGAATAGATGAGATATGATAGTATGTATGCAACTTTTTGTATAGAGTTCAATGCATCTAAAAAAAAGCCTACCCCCTTTCAAACCGTAGTAACATTTATCTTACTTGACCTATGACCCAAATTGTCTATTTTCCCACACGCATCCGTTTAACAGTACATGATTAAAATCCCTATACACCAAATAATCTCTAAATTAACAAAACCTATTCATTAAAAATCATTGAAAAAATGTTATGTTTAGACAGAAACTACGCAAACTTGAAACTGACAATCCAGCCACCCATTATTTTAGCAAAGATACACCAAATAATTGAATGAAAAGATAGATCAATACCTTTTGATTTTTGAACTTTAAGCATTTTAAGCATATCAAACTCAGAATACGCTTTAATTCGGTGATATGTGACAGGTGATCGATATATTGGAATTGCCAACTCGATATAACCCAAATGCCCTGAAATGAGAACGTATACAATTCAGTAAGAAACATATGAATAGTTTAATCTACTATGCAAAATCTGAACACACACTCGGAACAGCTTATTTCCATAACAATGAAGCAAAAAATCACTCCTAATAAGCAATTCCAAACGACCTTAATTCTTTAGATCATTAGATTATTATTAGAATAATATAGTTTTTATGATTATTTGATTACAAAAATTTGTTGCGGCGGAGGCGTTGTTTCTTGTCGTATGAATCAGGCCGATAGCAACATCAACAAATACTTTGATCCACCAAACAAAATCCCAGAAGTATCTCAAAATAACCAACACTTTGAACAAATCAACGACAAAAATGTGAACAGTATTCATCTACTTGTAATATACAAACACCGTACGTATTTCCAAGAATTTTCTCTGTCTTGTCTTTGCAATACGTAATCTTAGTAGTTTGAAGGAAAAGTTAGAATTGGTCCAACATGTCCGGATCTTCAACTCTCCTATTCTTAATCATCTTAATCTGTTTGGTTTGTTTTTTTTATTACTACAACACGGTAGTTAATGAATTCAAATAAATAGACCCAAATAAAAGGCACAAAATATATAGTTTAGTGTGCAACTCTAATACCACGGTATGCATAAAGTAGTTATGTATTTGCTTACATATTCGAGTTACACAATGCATAAAATAAGTATAATAAGTAGTAATTCAAAGAACCTGCTAATCTCAACTTTGGTCTTGTAACACCATAAAACATTAGCATTGTTAGGTCTGGACATCGATCCCATGTGAAGTCTAGTTGCAGTTTGAGGAACCGCAACCCGCAACTGTTTCTAGTTTCTAGGATCATAACCGCCGCCGACTTTTTTATTGATACCTGTAACATGTTCAACGGAGTTAACCCTTTGTATACAATATAACGAATAAATCTATCGAAGATACATACGTATGACATGAAGAAACTCGATTGTTACACTCTTCACAACGGAAGGAACCGAATTTTGGGCTGTCGTTGTAGCTATAGCAACAGTAGATAACGTAAACAGACTTTGGGTTACAGCTTCACTTATCTGCTGTATATCAGCTGCAATACAACGAAAATAGTCACAATCAATGCTCTTGAAAACATGTGTAAAAGTGAAGAGTCAAGCAAATGTGCACTCACATGTTGATTTCAAGTCCTGCTGAACATTATCTGAAGACGCCGGTAGATCAAACCCAACTTTACAGGCTGCAGAGCCACCAACGATCGGCATATCTGTAGACATAGGGAAGATTCCCTTAGGCATTGACGACAGCTGGTGAATACCATCTGCTTGGGCATTCTCCCGTAGCCCACCCTCGAGTCTACACATAATCAAATAAAAAATAAAATGAAACGAAAAAAAATGCAATACATTATTAACAAATTACCTAGTATATGTATCTCTGGAAGTAAACGTAATCAAGGTGCCCAGGGCCTGCAAATAGGCACACCAAATTCATGACCGTCGTAATTTACAATTGTCGAGTAGTTAAAACGAAAAAGCTAACAATAATTAGCATAGAAAAACTTACATGTGGCTGATGTTTTTTTAATATGAAGATGAACGGATTCGTCCTCAAATACCAAAGTGAACATTGATATGGCTGAGAAAACGTACATCTGTATAACGTATTCACCCACAAAATTTCTGCATCGCATGATAAGAGATACAAATATTAATGATTGCATAAAAGTAATTATGTCAAACCATTTCATTAGTTTACAACACTACGGAACTCGTTAGGAATTATTAACTGATATTAGTCCTTTAATCTTTTTACCAATATTGGAAACTTACATTCAGAGTTTCATGACTCATCATTGTTCTTTTTAAATAACCACCAAATAAGCATATCTTGCTTATTTGGTATTGCATCCACACGACACACATCCACCCAAAAAACCATAAATTAAAAATAAATATATAACCAAATTTTGATTTTCTCAAACCTGGTCCTTATCTGAATTCATCCTCAGTCCAACCTTTCGGCACATTGCCAATAAAGATTTTGGTATTTAGTTTCCAAGAGTGAACACCTCAAAGTCCCCTACCATGCATCCATATCCAAAGTGAGGCATCTAAGAAAACCCACATGTAATCAGATACAAAGAATGATTGGAACTGATAGAAAAGAAATATACCTTTTGTAGTTTTTCTTCCAAGCTACTAAAGAATGTTCAATGCACACTAAGATGGGGCTCAGATCTGCATTTTCTTTGGGCAACATGGCGCACACGCTATGGCTGCAACCATAGAACAACCCTGGTTACCAAGCCAAGTTGCGAAATGCGCTAGCCACATTCATGAAATAGTTAATATGCAGACAGTTCATCATCGCCCACACGTTCAAGATATCAGGCTTTCAAATATAGGCTCAGATAGGGCAGCAATTAGGAAAAGATGGACGCACCCGTCATGGCTGCAACTCTAACAGGCTGCCATGCCAACATACGGGGAATCTCATTTTTAACATGACCCGTTAAAACTCATCATTGCCTCGAGCTAGCAATCTAAATTAAATTGCAACAAAGTATACATTGCATTCCATGCGAGGTGGTCACATCTGCAAGCTTAATGCAGCCCAGCGTAACCAACAAATCGATAGAAACAATAAGCAGCCCATATTGTTGCCCATGGCTGCAAACATAGTTGTTTGCCGCGCCACCCACATGACGTACGACATGGCTGCAAACCAAGTGAGCTGCCCTGCCAAGATATGAGTCCACCCCCAGCATTAGCTTCACTCATATCTAGCAGCGGATAACGCTAATCCTTACATTTATAAGGGACTTTTAAGCCCAACAAAGTGGCATCCTGCACCATGTTAAACTGAAAAACATGTGATTTTTTCTATACTATTCGGGTCATATTGTACTACCCGCCACAGATACATACATACGTTCACATCCTCATGAATACATTCCTGTACCGAAAGTGGATGATCATCACGCAATGGCTCAGGCGCGTGAATATAATACCAAAGGCAAACGGCTGCCATGGCTGCAACCACCACTTGGGTAAGGCTGCCCCGCCAAGAGACCGATGCTGCCAAAGTAATCATGGTGAAATAACCCAGGTTTTCAAATATAGCAGCAAAACCGAGCACCGGCCATGGCTGCAACCACCAATCGGTTAACGTTGCCCCGCCAAGATACCGGTGTTGCTAAATCAAGGTCATAAAATTTATAAACACGATAATTATCATCATTGCCTGTATGTATGTGTTAGGCATTCAATAGGCGAAACACCAGCAGGCCAATATCAGGCTGAAATAATATCCGAAACGCATACCACATAACATGAATATTTCCGCACCACATATCTGCAGCCAAGTGAGAATGACAAACAAAAGGTGAAACATATATTGGTAAATCAAAGTTTACCAAAGCCTTTTAGAAACTTAAAAAATAATAGACCACTTCAATCAGCATTAAAAATCAAACTACGATGAATCATAACCAATTCACTTAACACTAAAAATCAGCTCTAATCAACAAAACTAATCAGCCAAAAAGTGCCCAAAAATTTATAAAAGAAATAGGTTTGGCTTACATATAACACTCAGAAGATATTCACACTCATAAGATAAGCTCATAAGCTGCCAAAAGTAAACTAATCTCAAAGCAATCAACTCCATAATCCGAAACTTAAACCACCAACTTAAAAAGAGATCAAGAAGCAAAATTTATAAAAAAAACAGCATAATGCAGGAAACCCCCAAAAATATGGCAAAACCCTAATCCAAAAAATCAACTATCACACATCTCAAACATGCAATTAAACACATAAAAAGTTAATTAAACATAAATTAAGGATTCCACACCTAGCAATAGCGATTATCTGATTGAACACAGAAAAGACAGAAGATCAAAACCACCTAACACGAATGAATAATCTAGAAGAGACTTTTAGGCATATAATCAATAAATGTGTGGCTATAAAAAAGAGTACCACCACCTAATAAAGAATGAGGAACTGACTGTACATCGGAACAAATGGGCTTCGCACAGCTACAAATTTATAAAAAAAATTGCGTTACTGTACATGGATCCCCTCACAGACAACTGTAGCAAAAATAAACCCGTTTTTTTTCGGATCTGGGAAGCACCTAAAAGACGCCGGAGTATGCACCGGCAAAGGATCCGGTTGGATCTCAAAAAAAGAAGAGGTGCGTGAGTGAGGGTGAATAGGGAACGGGTCGGGTATATGGGAAAGATTTATCACTTGGGCTTGACCCAAGATACCGAAAAACAAAGGGTGGCCACATTGTTGGGGCTTAAAAGTCCCTTATAAATGTAAGGGACGAGGATTTGCACCCGCGCGTTGCTGCGGAGTGTTTACACACGACAATACTGTAAGTATCGGAGATATCAGTTTTTTTTTCTGACTTGAGATAGGCTTACCGAGATGCGGTTTTATTCAGTTTACACGCTTAGCCAAAGCCTTCGCCCCCAAGTTCCAGCTTCCATAGCAGCGAAATTCTTAAGCCATTATAAGGAAAAAGTGTTGCATGACTACAAAAGTAAACTTTTGATAACTGATGGGATAAGGGAATCTATTGATTTGGTAAAAGTGTTAAAATATCCCAAAGGAAATTGAAAAAAAAGTAAACAATAAGCAAAATATGTACATTTTAGTTCAACTATATTAAATTCATCAACAGCCATCAACACAAAAAAAACATTCAGCTATTATTTTAATTGAATAAAAACCATTGTGAAAATCCTGCACATGATCCAGATCTGTAGTTCTGACTTTTATCAGTCAAACTGTGACTTTTGCTCAATTCTTGCATATTTCTTCAATACAACAACAACATACATGTAAGTTGTTCAAATGTTTCACTTAGCATCACACACGTCAGTGAATACAACACTAAGTTATCACAAATTGTACGGTATAAAAGCAATTTGAGCCTTCCAAAGAGAGGCTTCAACAGGTCCTCTTTGCAAACTCCATGCAGCCTGCAAAATTATCACAATAACTTAATCTGATTTCTTCAAACTGTGTAACAACTTCAGTTGTTCCTCTAAATCCTTTCATACCCATATCTTATGGCTGATTTAATTTATGCCAGATGTTTTGTCATATATTATTACTCGTAATAAGATGACGCACTTGGCTATAACTTGGTTAAACAATCGTCAACTCAAGTATTAACCCAGTAAAAGGCTCTATTGACCAAGTTCGGGCTAAGAAGCCCATTACTTCTGTACAGAAAGAAAAGGGAAGATGTTGTATAAAAGATGGCATGCAACCGGAATGTTTTTCATTATCACCGTTTAAAGCATTTTTTAGTTTCATAGTTAAGATTACTTTACCTACCAACTTCCGTTTCACAGAATCAATAATGACTGAATAAGTGTTGAAATCATGACAACTTAAGTGATGTGGACGTAACGAATTGAGAAAATGGTGCAAGTTCTTAAATATAGGAGAAATTTCTTCCACTCTCGTTGCATATTGTGATGGCCGCTCTATTACTACATCTAGCACCAAAATATGCAGCTGGACCTCAATTCCTTTATAAAATCTAGAAAAAGATATGGGTGACGTGAGAAAAGATGTATATGTCCAAATGACAAATATTGCTATATAAATTTTAACAGGAACGTCACCTTAAAAATGTTGTCAGCACAATAAAATCCAAACATTTTTTTATTCACGTATGACCAATTCCAAAATGACATAGAAATCATATTTTGAATTCCAAGCACCTTCTGGTTGGCTGAGGCGAATACCTACCAAGCTGTAACACCCCCAAAAATCNCTGGTGAGTTCATAGAGTTTAAACATTCAAAATACTTACGGGACCTGAAGGATTTAGCGCTATGTGTATGACTAGGGCAGGCATAGACAATCATACTATACTTATCACAATTCCAATTCCATCACAATCATACTCATACTAGTTTACCACCTTTCTAGAAGGCGGAGGGTCAGGTGCGAGCGGGCCACATCTCGACGGTACACTAGCCGGGAACACTAACAGTAAGGAACCACCCATTACTGCCCCGAACTAGGCCGTAGTAGTGTATACTCCAAACCAGGGTTTCGCCCTAGTAGGTCAACATCTACTCGTCTATCCTAAACTAGTCCACACAATAGCAAAACAATTTATAGCAGGTCCAAGAAATGGGTAGCATGTTTTCTCCCCCAAGTCTAGAAATCATTCGAAATTAAATGCGAGTAAAAGTGGGGCTATAAACTCACCTCGAAATAGCAAGCAATCAATATACGAGTAAGCAAAGAAAATTCGGCTAAGACTTCACAGCAACTATTGACTCGGCACGACCTATTCAAGTATATATACTTTCGCTCAATACCACTTCTTAAAATAAATATACTCCCAATAATCCCAATGGGTTTTATTTTATTTTTCAGTTGATCCTTTCTTTCCTTGAAAACGCTTATTATCGTTTGGTATCATTTTGGTATCCTTTGGTATCGAAGTGAGGATTCTAGAGACAAAGTCTCGACTCGTTGGCTATAAGCCAAATATACTATCCATAACAATCACATACGGCTCAAAACAAATAATAAGTCCACATAGCATATAACCACATATAACGCACATACTAAAAAACATATAGCACATAGTAGTCAAGGTCAAATGATATGCCTTCATAAATAAATAAGTCGTCTCATGAAGGGTCGATGGCTTATCAAATTCGTCAACTTGATAAGTCCAACCATTCACGTATTACTTATGTATTCACCAAGTTATATCACGTACGTACAAATCATAGGATGGACTTCTCGTCAATTTAGTTGTATAATATTACTATTGGGCCCTTATTGGACTCGTCAGCCCAATAAGTCCAACGATAATACTACACGACTTATTAACGTTAACTCAATCCGAAACTTTACTACAATGGGTCAAATCACATATTACTCAATAACGTTGGTTTGAATCTAGTTATATAATGTACTCGAATATTTAATAGTCCATGCCGAAAGAATTATTTGCTTTCGGGATCCGTTATGGTCCGTACGTTCAAATATTTCCTTCATCGTTTATGGTTCTTATTCGTTAGTCATGTTTTAATAAGGCGTCGATAAATATTAATTTTTAACGGTTAATAGTTATCGTTGCGTTATTATTATTATTCGTTTATTACATCACTTAGTTATTATGTAAGTTAGTATATGTACATACATATATATGTGCTAGCACACACACACATATATATATATATATATATATATATATATATATATATATATATATATATATATATATATATATATATATATATATATATATATATAT
>LBNU01011768.1:4401-33007 GCA_014162995.1 Artemisia annua | reverse complement strand
CTTTGGGTAAATGGCAAAAATGGTCCCCTTAGTTATTAGTTTTAGAGTTTAGTTAAAATGGGAACCCCAAAACTTTTATTTTTATAAAACTTATCCCAAAACATATTTTTGAGTTTATAAGTCTAGCCGGTAGCCACCGAATTCGTTTTTAAGTGCACACCACGTGTTTTACAATTAATTCCCCAATATATTTTCAAAAGTTCTTTTACATGACGGACCCAATTAAAAACATATTTTTACGACTCGGGTAAACTAAGTGAATTTTTATGTCACAAGATTCTCAATCGTTACTTGTCCAAAAATACGTTTCATTAAGATTTCTAGTGCCAAAGTCAAATAGTGCCTAACGCGAAGTACTCAAATAGCCTAATTATTACTCAAAACGATAAACGTTTGATATATATTCAACTTTCCAATCCAAATTTCTCAAAATTACTCAAAATCATTTTACTTCAATACTCGGGTTTATAAAAATAGTAATGTGGAAGTTTTTAAAAGACACCCAAATTTACCAGTTGTCACACAAGCAAAGGAAAGAACATTTCAACAGCTTCTGTTTACGTAAGTCTGGAGAACATTTTTACAGTTTCATGGTTTTCAAAAAGCAAACGGACCTGAACTTTATCCCCATTCATCACTTAAGCAGTATTCCATATGTCACTACTGGAAAAGATTCGAACGAAAATTAAAGACTGTTGACATTACTTAACCAACTTAAAATAATCTCTTTATTAATACTTGTAATTTACCTAATGTCTGACTAAAAGGTTTTGTTTAGAAGAACATTCTTTATGGGATTAGGACAGAAAAAAAATGTGCATATCGTCATTAAAGAAACCTGGTTTAGAGGATGTTCATGCAACTGTGCTAAAAATATTAGCAAAAGAAAATCGTCGTTCATTTTGATTCAAATCTGCCTCACTAACCATTATTTGCACTCCAAACACACCCATTTCGGCCCCAATTTCAACCTTCAATCCCACACCCATTTCAGTCCCTAAACTGACCTATGTTAGCCCCCATTTCAGCCTTCTATGGTCTGATTAGGCTTATAAAAGATTATTACCTAAAATAGAAATTAGACCAAAGTTTTCTTCTATTAATAAGCAATTAAATTTATAGTAGAGCATGAGTTGTGTCTGCACCTCAGTCATTGTCCGAGTGGTTGCAAGTCTTAATCTCCCACCATGTATTCCTGTAAACACGGACCTGCACAATCAATTTATAACATTTTCAAACCCAAATTCATGACAGCCATTCGAAGACCAAGGATAGATCCACCATGGCTGCAAGCTTAGGTAGCTTGCCCTGGCATTGATCATATTTTTTGGATAGAATGGGTCAAACGGGCAAAAGTCTAACTATATATGTGTAACAAAAAAAACTACTGTTCAACTGAAGCTGACTTGTATTCAGAAGATTAATAACTTAGCATTGCTGATAGTTTCACATTCAAATAGGAAGCATGGTCCAAACAGCTTATTAAGATAGCTTATATACTGATATCTAAACCTGCATTTGAACTCAGAGGCTAGTTTATACTATTAAAACTCAAGGGGGTGTTTGGAATTTCTTATTTTAAGGTGCTAATCTACCCTCGAATTATTACAGTGAAGTAGATAATAGTATGATTTTGATAACCAAGTTATATAAATTTCTGACGTACCTTTTGGAAACTGTTGTCCAGCAACAACTTTTTTGTTAGCAGGTGACCAAATATGCACTGGTCTAGTTGAGCATAATCTTCCACTCATCTCAGGCATTAGCGCGTATTTGTACCTTGTCATTAGCATCACGTTAATCAGTAAAGGGAATATGTGTTATGACTGATAATCAAGGAATAAGTAATTTAATGTCATTATCACAAACTATGAATTATACATAAAGCATATGTTAAAAAAAGATATAATTCAGAGAACCGTGATGTATGTGTTAAATTACTAAGAACTTGCCACTTGTCACACGCACTAAATTTTATTTTAATACGCTTGGTGCATTTCTATCAAGTATGCTCATAGAAATGCTTAAGGGTATTTTATTTTGATCCAACAAAGGAGACTGCAACTTAGAATTTTTAGACATTGTTTGCGGCTGCAAAGATCCCAATGATCCAACCCCATAATCTGCTACATGTCTACATACATTTGTTTCTCTGTCGCGTTCTGCACCAAGCGTTAAAGGTTAAAAAAATCGATAAAATATTAGATGTCACTGGTATGATTTTATTATAAAAGTAACATTAAACCACGGCCAGGACATACTTGATAAGCTTCAAATGCAATAAGTGTTGCTGAACTTTATTTAAGAACACATTATTTTAAGGTGTTTGAGTAATACACTTATAGGCATGTATGGAAAAGCTTGCTACAATTTAATCAAATGCATTCCAACATCACACGCAACTATGTTCACATGAAGAGTCAGCAACGAATATCAGACATTTTTGGTTTTCACGCCTTTTTTACTTTTACTAACAACTACGGTCTGCTTTGAACTTATATGTGGTATGCATATTCAGAAGCGACGCTGAAATCAGTGTTCAGATTGAAGTGGTTGACATTTTATCATTCAAAGATTTATTTACAGGTATAGTTCATGTTTTTACTTTTTATAATTCAAATTCAGTATTTTACAAACTCAAAAGTAGCATTAATTCATTTAAAAGCTTTAAGGTGCTGCAAAACAAAGAAGCATAACCTGGGAAACGATAATTAACCACAAAGGCGCAACCAGCAGTCACCAATCCAAAGCAACAACCGCCGTTTCACTACACCTGTGTACGTCGATAAAAATACATATTTAGCTTATACCATTAAAAAAATTAATAAAAGAAAAATAAAAATTCTAAGAAATGCTATCCTGATAGTCTCAAAGAAATGCAAATTCATATCGACCCACGTTGTAACGATCATTAAACCACATTTCTGCTATATAAGTCATCAATTAGCACAATTCTAAGGAAAAGAATGCTAACTGTGATTATTCAAGCACGTCAAAATGCAAAACACGAAATTGTTACCTCCATTCCTTTCGTTTCCATCTCAGGCTTTTCTTTTTCCATGACTCTACAAAGCTCGAATCTTTACCTCTTCGTGCATGAACCTACCGATAACTGCATACCCTTGTCTGGGCTGTTGTGGACATCGCCAGTCGAAAAATTCTGCAAACACCCAAAAAAATCGAAAGTCAGTTGTTTTGCAAATAGTTGAAAGACATGCTTGGATAACCTTCTTTTTATGGGCTTATTAGCCTTATCACGATTCCTAAAACCTGATAAAGCTCACTTTTTTTTTCAGCTTATTGTTATAAGATTAAAAGCCCAAAAGAATTGAGCTACATTGCTTAGTAGCAAATGTTTTGTTATAAGTAAAAACCCAATATACCCCCTTGAAGCAAATAAGCTCTTAAGCCATGAAAATAAGCTAACTCAAACACCAACTAACACCATAACCATAATTTTACCTAAACCCATTATGAAAGACCAAAAAAGATCATAACAATATCTGAAAAAATTGTATTACCTGTTGAATTCCTAAGGCTGCGCGTCGAAACCTTTTTACCCAACAAAACACACAAACGATCGTAATCACACATTCGAGGCTGCAATTAAACATAATCCCAATCCTATAACAAAAACCCACACAAAAAAAAATAAATAAAAAAAATAAAAAATAAAAATAAAAACATAATTTTACCTTGTTTATGTTCCTGCGATTTGTTGATTTATGATGCAACCCGATCCGTGTATCTGATTAATCTTCTTTGTTGATTATTTTTGTTTGTGGATCAGTGAATCTTGTGTCGGATCGATATTTTTTTTGGCATGAATCCATAAATTCTTTTGTGTGTCTTTGTGGTTTGTGATTTGTGTGGTTGTGTTTCGTTTCCTGTACATTTCTCTGTACACTCCCTCACAAACCACTGTAGCAAACATAGTTTATATTTTTTTGTGAGTGGCTACAGTATTTTGCTACAAAAAATTGGCAACAAAGATCCTGGTGAATGTTATTTTGTATAATAGTAATTGGCAAAATGCTATGAGTGATGAATACACTGCACTTATTGAAAATAGAATTGGACCCTTGTACCCCGACCCATGGACACCAACATTATTCGCTGTATGTGGCTTTTTTGCCACAAGTATTTAGCTGATGGCACTCTTAGTCGCTACAAGGCTCGTCTTGTGGCAAATGGTAGTAATCAATTAGAGGAGGTTGATGTGGATGAGACCTTTAGTCCGATGGTTAAACGGGGTACTATACAGACTATTCTGAGTTTAGCTACTTCTCGACATTGGCCGATTCATCAGCTTGATGTCAAGAATGCTTTCGTACATGGTGATTTATCTGAGACAATTTACATGCATCAGCTTCCGGGGTTTCGGAACTCTGTGCATCCTGATTACGTATGTTTATTACAACGGTCTCTGTACAGGCTCAAGCAGGCCCCTAGAGCTTGGTTTCAGCGATTTGCATCTTATATCACTTGGGTTGGGTTTTCTCATAGTTGTTGTGACTCATCATTATTTATACACAGAAAGGGGACAGATACTGCTTACCTGTTATTATATGTTGATGATATTGTTCTCACGGCTTCTTCTGAGAGTTTGTTGCATCGTATTATCGGATCCCTACATCAAGAGTTTGCTGTGACAGGGTCTACTTAATTATTTTCTGGGTATCTCTGTACACGTGATTCTTTAGGGTTGTTTTTATCTCAGAAGAGATATGATATTGAGGTTTTGGAGAGAGCACATATGGTTAACTGTAATCCCAGTCAGACTCCTGTTGACAAAGAGTGTAAACTGGGGGATGATGGTGATCTGGTATCTGATCCTACTTTATATAGGAGTCTTGCAGGCTTTCTTCAGTATCTCACCTTTACTCGCCCAGATGTATCTTATACAGTTCAGTAGGTTTGCCTTCATATGCATGACCCTAAAGTGCCCCATTTCTCGGCTCTCAAACGGATTTTGCGATATGTGCGGGGTACCTTAGACTATGGGCTACAATTGTTTGCATCTTCTACTACATCCTTGGTTGCTTATTCAGATGCGGATTGGGCTGGTTGTCCTACCACCAGGAGATCGACTTCTGGGTATTGTGTATTTTTTGGCAACAACTTACTCTCGTGGTCCTCTAAGCGTCAACCGACGCTTTCTCGTTCTAGTGCAGAAGCAGAGTACCGTGGTGTTGCCAATGCTGTTGTTGATACTTGTTGGTTACGAAATTTACTTCGTGAGCTACACACACCATTATTTTCTGCTACGTTAGTCTACTGTGATAATGTTAGTGCTGTCTACTTATCCTGTAATCCGGTTCAGCATCAGCGTACGAAGCACATAGAAATTGATATACATTTTGTTCGTAACTTGGTTGCTACTGGTCAGGTTCGGGTTCTTCATGTTCCCTCTCCCTATCAATATGCATATATCTTCACGAAAGGATTACCATGCGCTCTATTCGAGGAATTTCGCTCCAGTCTTAGCGTCCGGTGTCCTCCCGTTCCGACTGCGAAGGTAGCCGAATAGTTTTGATAAGTCCAAATCTCTCATATTAAATTAGTGATATGTATAAATCAATTAGTGATATGTGTACCCCGTAATTTATGGGATTTATCTATATTTAGCATTTGTAATCCCTTTATATGGGACGTTTTGAGTTGAATAACATGAACTGATTCAAAAGAAGTGGAAGCATAAAAAGAAACACTACACAATAGTCAATATTATAAAACAAACCATACATTGGTAAGTAAGTTATTTTAAAACAATTACTTGGTAAAAATTTACAATAACAAAAGATATGATATAGTACGTGTACAAAATATAAATAGGTTACGCAAAGGAAGGTGGTTGCTTGTGACGTATATCTCTTGTCAAGCATGTACTTCAAATCAAGAATGTGTTGATGGAGGGTTATGGTATGCAATTTGTTTCAGAAGCTTAATAATTTCCCCACTCGAGTCATCCGGTAGCGGCCATATCGTGTAGTAAGTCTGCACAAAACCAATAAACAATATCGTAGCAGCAACCAACAACGCCATCGCCTTCCATGGACTACTAAAGTATAGCGTAAACAGCTCGGCTGCCCACGTCTTATGCTTATTATGGTAGTGCTTAAGCATTCCTCCTCTAAGATTTTTTATCATGTAAACATTAACAATTGGTGCTTCGATATCATCATACATCTTTACCACTTCTTCATCGTTGGGAAGTAGATGAATTATGATATTGCGTTGTTGTAACTCCTTCACGTCATCGTTATCAACAATTAGTGACTTCATTATCGCAACGTAAGTTGAGACTCTAAAGTCATTAGGGGTGTGTGGGCACATCTCGTATGCAATCATGTTTAAGTACATTGCTTTTGTATAAACGGACACTGCTCTCGACACAATTTTGAGCTCACCAGAGCAACCTTTAGAGTGAAACTTCATGTCCGCCTTTGATGTGGATTCTTTCTGGTTGCTCTTTACAAAAATACCTTTATCTTTGAGGTCCATTACTGAAGCGAACAATCGCTTTCTTAGTGCATAGTTAATATCATCAACTGGTTTACGCAAAGAGGGATCAAGATATATGAAATAAGACCTGTAAAGCTCGAGTAGATGAATAGATTGTTTCATATTGAGGCTCTTTTCATTCTTCATCAGCGGGTCGCGAGTATTCAAGTAATTGAAGAATTTTTTTAGATTTACTTCCGCTTCATTAGTGAACCTCAGTTCCAACAAAACATGTAGAACTACGAACGGGATTTGATTCTCTAGCAAAAACATGTCACGTATAATATTAGCGAATCCTAATGCTCCCATATGCTCGTTTGTTAGAAAAAACAATTTATTCCGGCTAGCTACACTTTCTATGAAATGCATTATCAGACAACCATCACGTAACATCATTAGATTAAATTCCTTATCATTGTAGTTACTTGTAGAACCATCAATATAACACTTTCTAGCTTCATGAACCACCTCGAACACCTTGTTGTATACAAAATCTATTGTATGTCCACTGATCCTGCAATAATCTTTTAGCGTTATGCACTTGTACTTCTCGGCTCGAGCAAGGTCTTGTTTTCCGTGGTGGTAAGGGCCAAAAGAAACCACCACGGGCTTGTAGTACTCGCGATTCCGAAAACCTTTTTCACTTTTTAAGAGCAAATCTGGTAATTTCTCAATTCGTTTGCTTTCATTGCGTTGGTTGATGTTGATGCCTTTAGTTGAATCGTCCCACTCCTTGACTATGTCCCCGGTGTTGTGTACTTCTTCTTAAATTTGATACAAGAAACGAAGTACAATTACCGAATTGAATAATAAATATATATGATCATAAAACTAATTAATCACTATGACTTTGTAGAGCTAGTGCTTAATTGCCTTTAAATTTAAAAGCCTTCAACTTTTTGAGGCTCTATATAAAGGGCGACAAAGCAATGGGGCCGATGATGGGAAATGATTTGCACACTTCCAAAAATGATTGGCACACTCACATTTTGAGTGTGCCAATCATTTTTTGGAGTGTGCAAATCACCTCCCGCCGATGATGGATTGGCCGACTTTTTTAAAAATAAAAATACATACTTTAGTTTGCTCGAGCTTGGCTCAAATAGATTATAGATTGAACGTCTAAATTAAACATCATGAGCGTGTTTAGTAGCCCATATAGAAGGATTCAATATGACATTGATTCACACAAAACGTTCATTTCTTATGAAATAAGTTCACATAATTAAGGTGCCACAATGACTCATTGAGCTTTGTAACTATTTTCAACATAATAACTAGTAAAATCTTCAAAATAGGTTACCCGAACCCCCATATGTTCGACAACCAAAGATATAACAAATCTACAGAATAGTTAAAAAGATAAAGTTATGTCTTTGCGTATGTATGAGTTCTTTACTATGGAGTACTTTACTAAAGTGTATTTTAACTTCACAATTACCTGGGATTCCAATGCTTATATCATCACTGTCAGACATCTCCGTATCCATCTTCATCTCCATATCCACGGGGGTTGAGTACTTCTTTCTGTTGTAAAATTAGCAAAACATTACACCATACATTTGGATGAATTACAAAATATTTAGATATATGTGTGTATCAAGATTCAATGTGCATCTAAATTCTAAATTAGTTAAAAGAAATTTTGAAAGGCCTAAATTAGTTAAATTAGTGTGCCCGTCTTATAGTTCAACTAGTTTTAATGACCATGCATGCACCTACGAGGTTAAAATTATATATAAATACAACTAATAATTACATTTAATAATTGCATGCAAGTATGATTCCACAAGTTTTTTAGCTACGTTGAGTTGAAATTAATATCTAATACATGTTCAAATTCTTGTCATACATATTTTGTTGCGTTCGGGTATAATTGTTGCATTAGCTCCTTAGATATTGGGTGCGTCAATTAGTAAAATCACAATGCTAGCTAGCATGAAATGAATCCTATTCATTGTTATCTAACAATTAGGGAACCTCAGTTCCAACAAAACATGTAGAACTACGAACGGGATTTGATTCTCTAGCAAAAACATGTCACGTATAATATTAGCGAATCCTAATGCTCCCATATGCTCGTTTGTTAGAAAAAACAATTTATTCCGGCTAGCTACACTTTCTATGAAATGCATTATCAGACAACCATCACGTAACATCATTAGATTAAATTCCTTATCATTGTAGTTACTTGTAGAACCATCAATATAACACTTTCTAGCTTCATGAACCACCTCGAACACCTTGTTGTATACAAAATCTATTGTATGTCCACTGATCTTGCAATAATCTTTTAGTGTTATGCACTTGTACTTCTCGGCTCGAGCAAGGTCTTGTTTTCCGTGGTGGTAAGGGCCAAAAGAAACCACCACGGGCTTGTAGTACTCGCTATTTCGACGACCTTTTTCACTTTTTAAGAGCAAATCTGGTAATTTCTCAATTCGTTTGCTTTCATTGCGTTGGTTGATGTTGATGCCTTTAGTTGAATCGTCCCACTCCTTGACTATGTCCCCGGTGTTGTGTACTTCTTCTTAAATTTGATACAAGAAACGAAGTACAATTACCGAATTGAATAATAAATATATATGATCATAAAACTAATTAATCACTATGACTTTGTAGAGCTAGTGCTTAATTGCCTTTAAATTTTAAAGCCTTCAACTTTTTGAGGCTCTATATAAAGGGCGACAAAGCAATGGGGCCGATGATGGATTGGCCGACTTTTTTAAAAATAAAAATACATACTTTAGTTTGCTCGAGCTTGGCTCAAATAGATTATAGATTGAACGTCTAAATTAAACATCATGAGCGTTTTTAGTAGCCCATATAGAAGGATTCAATATGACATTGATTCACACAAAACGTTCATTTCTTATGAAATAAGTTCACATAATTAAGGTGCCACAATGACTCATTGAGCTTTGTAACTATTTTCAACATAATAACTAGTAAAATCTTCAAAATAGGTTACCCGAACCCCCATATGTTCGACAACCAAAGATATAACAAATCTACAGAATAGTTAAAAAGATAAAGTTATGTCTTTGCGTATGTATGATTTCTTTACTATGGAGTACTTTACTAAAGTGTATTTTAACTTCACAATTACCTGGGATTCCAATGCTTATATCATCACTGTCAGACATCTCCGTATCCATCTTCATCTCCATATCCACGGGGGTTGAGTACTTCTTTCTGTTGTAAAATTAGCAAAACATTACACCATACATTTGGATGAATTACAAAATATTTATTTGGATGAATTACAAAATATTTAGATATATGTGTGTATCAAGATTCAATGTGCATCTAAATTCTAAATTAGTTAAATTTTTTTTTGAAAGGCCTAAATTAGTTAAATTAGTGTGCCCGTCTTATAGTTCAACTAGTTTTAATGTCCATGCATGCACCTACGAGGTTAAAATTATATATAAATACAACTAATAATTACATTTAATAATTGCATGCAAGTATGATTCCACAAGTTTTTTAGCTACGTTGAGTAATACATGTTCAAATTCTTGTCATACATATTTTGTTGCGTTCGGGTATAATTGTTGCATTAGCTCCTTAGATATTGGGTGCGTCAATTAGTAAAATCACAATGCTAGCTAGCATGAAATGAATCCTATTCATTGTTATCTAACAATGAAACTTAAATTACAAGATAGAATTCATTGGTAACTAGAGCTTAACCGGGGCTTGTCGGCTAGGTGACACCATGAAAGCCTCTACAAATTACCATCAATGTGTGTATAATATATGTGTGTGCGTGGGAGAGGGAGAAAGAGGCGGATATAGAGACCTTTGTTGGGCTATTGAAGACATAGCTTGAATTGCTTGCTTGAAATGGTGGAGTCATATTATATGAAGATTGAAGAATCAAAAAGTTGCTCAATACGTAAGGAACCAAAAGCAGCCTACATCTAAGTTAAGAGAATAAATAATTTGCTTGCAACTTTGGCTAACTTAGCATCTAGCCATATGGATTCTGACTTGTAAATAGTCGATTGGTACTCTGTTAAAGTTTATCTCGTGCATAGATTAAAATGTTTATTTGTTTATCTATTTGTTGTAACCTCATCATTAATTTATGGTTTTTATCGTGCAAACAACGTTTAAGTGGCCTTGCCAACTTCCACGGAAGGGAGGGCCGACGCCGATCACAGCCAGGTTGAGTTTGTCCGGTGGCGAGATCAAAACGCTTGAACTAATTAACCAAAATATCCAAAATCACGGTTACCAGATAAAAATTTACGGTTCATTATTCACAAGTTTATTGGTGTTTGGAGTTTAGAAATAGAACTTAAAAAAAGATTTAAGGAACCAAAACCTAAAATTTAAGAGTACATATGTTCGATGTTGGACCATCAGAGAATTACAATAGAGAGAATTACAGTAGAGAGAAAATGTTGCCCAAAAAAGGTGTTAAACCTTTATCATATTTTAAAGATTTGATAATCTATATCTATACTAAATATAATCTATGTCTATACTAAATGTAACAAAAGAAGCATTATACCTTTTAAATGCTTAGACATTCCTTATTTTTAGTTAAAGTTTTAAGCTTTATTCATTTTTAGTTTAAAAATAGTTTTAAAGTCATTTTTCTTTATAAAATTTGTAATTTTTATCTTATAAAAATATTCAAAAACCACAAAAATATCATAGATTAGATAGTGGTGACTATGGAGCAATCAAGAGGAGATTATTGGTCTTGAGCTTGTAGATTTGGTATTATTGGGTGATCTAGAGTTTGTTTTGTCTGCATTCTTCGACTTGGTGACTTCTAATCCTTCTCCATTTAACTTTCTTTTTATTATTATGCATGATTAGCTTTATTAGTAGTTTCATCGTTATATTAGTTAAGATGCGTAATTTAGAGTAGTTTTATTGATGCTTGCTTAGACGATGATTGCTCTTAGTTTAGATAAATATATATATATATATATATATATATATATATATATATATATATATATATATATATATATATATATATATATATTTTGCAATTGTTAGGTTAGATAAAGCTTTGACCTTTAAGATTTGAATTGGATAAGAATGCATGATTTGAGGTGGTTAGTTTTGGAGACCTTCATGCTAGCTTTCCAATTATCATTAAGGTTAGATGAATGAGACATTGATGCTTGCTTAGACGATGATTGCTTTTAGTTTAGAGTAAATTGCAAAACTCATCCTTACAGTTTGGCCCGTTTGCATGTTTCGTCCCACACATTTCGAAACTGCAAGGATCGTCCCTAAAGTTAACCTCTGGGGAATATATCATCCCAAATATTTTGAAATGTTAGGGACGAAACATGCAAATGGGCCAAACTTTAGGGATGAAACATGCAAACGGGCCAAACTTTAAGGACCGATCCTTGCAGTTTCAAAATGTGTGGGACAAAACATGCAAATTGGCCAAACTTTAGGGACGATTTTTGCAATTTACTCTTTAGTTTAGATAATTAATATTTTTTTGCGATTGTTAGGTTAGATAAAGCTTTGACCTTTAAGATTTGAATTGGATAAGAATGCATGATTTGAGGTGGTTAGTTTTGGAGACTTTCAGGCTAGCTTTCCAATTATCATTAAGGTTAGATGAATGCGACATCGGAGTCTAGCCATTTAAGATAATCAATAATCAAATGCGTTATTTAGCTTGAGATGTTAGGTTTAGACATATGGTTATTAGGAATTGGTTTTGGACAACTTCATATTGGTTTCTTATTAAACTATCGCGTCGGAAAAATGAGACTTATAAGTTTGACCTTGTCATTACCCGCAAATAATTTTAATTATTAAAATTAAAGTAATCTAGTCTAAGCTTGCATCATCTTTTCTCCTGCCTCAGATTTAACTACTCTCAGGAAGAAAGGAGGGTTATGTATCACAATAGTTTCATTAACATTCGTAGTGAATCGCAATATCTCATTGTGCATCGAGGGCCGTTAAGTTAGGCTAGCAAATGTATAGTTTTGGTATGTTATGCTAGTAGACAAAGGCTAATAGGGTATTTGTGTTTCCTGTTGGTCATTTATCATTTATTAAATATATTAAAGTGCACAATGATATGGGTAATCTTGGCATTTAGAAAAAAAAAAAGTCATAGTTTTAGCAATATGTGATAAAGTTGAGTCAAGCGACCAGTTCACCTGGAAATCAAATTTGATCCTATAGCTGTCTTCTTTGATCGAAAAAATGGAAATGATGTCATCTTTGATCATAGAAATGCAAATTTTTCTATTACTCTATCTATCCTTCTAACACATTTGTATAATAAATACACATTTCTTTAAAAAGGCAAAATAAAATAACATTAACAAAAATACAATACGACCAAAGAGCTTGTATCTCTATGATATCACATGTTGCGAGAGAAGCTTCACAATCAAAAGATTTAGGGATCAACTTGCCTAAAACGTGTAACATACATTTGTTGTATATATATTGTGTGATATTTAGTTGTCGCTTAGAAGAAAAGAAAAATACAATACATTTGAAAGACGATTAAACAAGATCAAGGTGTTGACGGATGCTTAAAGTGGGCACATCTTCTCAAAAGCTTCATAATCTCCCCGTTCGAGTCATCCGGAAGTGGCCTAATTGCAAAATAAGTTTGCAAAAAACTAGTGATCAAAATAGCCGTGGCAACCAATAATGCCATGGTCTTCCAAGGACTACAAAAGTACACTGTAATCAGTTCCGCGACCCATGTCTTATATCGGCTAGTACAATGCTTCTCGATTCCTCGTCTTAGTTGATTAAACATGTAAAGATTAACTGCGGGTGCTTCAATCTCATCGTACATTTTCACCACTTCTTCATCTCGACCAAGGCTATGAAGCAATATCTTGCAGTTTCTTAACTCCTTCACATCGTCACGTTGAATGACTAAGGATTTCATAACTCGAATGTAAGTTGAGACACGAAAGTCATTAGGGTTATGTGGACACATCTCGTATGCGATCATGTTTAAGTAAATAGCTTTTGTATTTGATGATACTGCTCTTCGAACAAGCTCGAGTTTCCCATAACAGCAACGTGAGTGAAACTTTATGTCCTCGTTTGATGACTCGTCGTAAGAACGTTTTAAGAAAATCCCTTTTGCTTTAAGTTCCGTAACGGAAGCAAAGGAACGATTTCGCTTTATGTAGTTGTAATCTTCATGATTTGTCTCCGCTTGTTTAGCCCACCCTTGCCACTTGCTATTTTTAATCGAACCAAGACCTAGAGAAGCTGAGAGCGAGATGAAATATGATCTATAAAGCTCGAGTAGATGTAAAGGGTTGTTTATTTTCGAGCACCTTCTCGTTCTGCTTTATAATCACCTCGCCGTAGTTCAAGTAATTGAAGAACCCGTTTAGGATCTCTTCACCTCTATCTGTGAATCTCAATTCCAACAAAACTGCAAGTACTACAAACGGGATTTGGTTCTCGAGCAAGAAAATGTCACGAGCTACGTTTGCGAAGCCTAATGCACCCAAATACTCGTTATTTAACAACACCTTATTTTTTCTACATGAGATGCACTCCATAAAGAACAAAATAAAGCAACCATCGTGTAACATCATTCGGTTGAACTCCTCATCATTGAAATCATCAGTAGAACCATCAATATAACAATTCCTAGCATCATGTATGACTTCAAACACCTTGTTGTATAAGAAACTCATTGTTTTTCCGCTGCTCAAGCGATACTCTTCGAGGGTTATGAGCTTGTACTTCTCGGCTTGAGCTAGTTCGGTTCTTTTTGATTTATGGTGGTACGGGCCTAGTGACACCACTACAGGCTTGTAGTATTCAAGGTTTCTAAGACCTTTTTCGCTTTTTAAGAGCAACGATGGTACTTTTTGGATATACCGTTTGCGTTTTTTGGTCTCCTTGCCTTGGAGGCAGTCTTCCCACTCCTTGATCACAACATTATTGGTGTTTCCATGTTCATTACTAGGAATTTCAATCCTTACATCCTCACTTTCAGACATTTCCATCTCCATGGGGTTTGAGTGCAGCTTTCTGCTGTCAAAACATAACATTAATTTGAAAAACGAGTTCAGTTTTAAGTATCTACAATCACTGATATTATATATAAAGTAGACTAAGGGGGCGTTTGATTGAGACTTAATTGACTTAATATAAAAAAAACTGAATTAATTAAGTCATATGAAAACTGTTTGTTTGTGACTTAATAGGGAAAGATGACTGAAAATATTAAGTAATAAAACTGATGTTGTCTGCATTAAGTCATCTGTTAATTAATATGACTTAATGAAAAAATTAAACAAACAGACCCTAAGTTCATGTTATTGCAATGGTAATTAAACAGATCATTTATATAAAAGAAAAAAAAAAAGAAACACGCGTAGTTCACACTATGTATGTGTTAGGACTTGAACTGCTATGTTCCCGAATTTTAAATTAAAAAAAAAGGACAAAAATAGGCAGAAATTAAAATGGGAAAAGTGAAATTTAGTTTTGTATATAGGGTTTCTAAGTTAGCGAAGAAAAAAGAGATAGACTTATGATTTACAATTATACTCTTTATATTGCATCTTACAATATTATAAAAACAGATCGTTTATATAAAAGAAAAAAAAAAGAAACACGCGTAGTTCACACTATGTATGTGTTAGGACTTGAACTGCTATGTTCCCGAATTTTAAATTAAAAAAAAAGGACAAAAATAGGCAGAAATTAAAATGGGAAAAGTGAAATTTAGTTTTGTATATAGGGTTTCTAAGTTAGCGAAGAAAAAAGAGATAGACTTATGATTTACAATTATACTCTTTATATTGCATCTTACAATATTATAGACATGATTTTAACATTGTTGAAAACATCACAAATTTGTAACCTCCATCTTAATATTGATGGAGTATTCAATATTATAACTATCGAATTAATCATAAGTCAAATTCATAATCAAGTTCACTGAATTTACTCATAAGCTCACTATCTTATAATTTACTACCAGGGTACCCGCGCGTTGCGGCAGCGGGTACCCCGGTGAATCATGTATTTTAATTTATTATTTTCTTTTTGACAATAAATTTATGGATATCAAATTCGTTTGGCCCGCGCCCGTTCGGGTTCAAGTTCATTTGGTCCGTTGCCCGTTCGAGTTTGAATATTTGCATAATGTGCTTTATTATTTGTATTAATGACATTAATGTGGTGTTTTGTTTTTTAATATGTGCATTAAAGTATTGTACACTATGCTTATTTTATTGTAAGTTTGAAAGTTATGTGCACTAAAGTGGTGCACACTATGCTTATTTACTTGTTCTTAAAATTTGGAAAGAGAGTCATCCCTCTAATATATGTGGTATAGATAAATTTGTAAATTTGTACTCTTACATTATAAATTTGGTTATTGAATTACTCATAATCAAAGTCATAAAACTTTCTAGATTTATAAATTTGTACAAACTTAATCTTAAATTAACTTAATTATAATACTCCTTATAGTACTTTAATATAAATACATATATCAAAATCCGTTGTAAAATGAAAAAGTTACCACTCTTCTCTCAAAATATGTGAAAATTATATTTTTCACCCCTCTTACATATCCAATTTTCTCAATCTTTTGCATCACCATCGAAAAACCACAAATCAAGAAGATTAAAAACCGTTTGATTATCCAATTATTTGTGATCATTTAAGGTACTAAGTTATATTCTCTTAAGTCTAAAAACGATTATTTAAAAGTGATCCAATTATTTCGTGCTTAAAAACATAAATATTTGCTTGTCAGAAAATTTAATTACATAAGTACCCGCCGCCACAATGCGCGAATACCAGTCTAGTTGTATATAAAAATTATGTTTTATATTAGGTCATTTAGTTCATTGTATTTATTAAAAGCTTCTTGACATAATTTCCTTCCAAATCATTTCATTTTTGGGATGAAAGTTTTTGAGAGAAATTTATTCAAATATCTTATTCTCTTCTTCTATGTCATCTCCTGAAAAACACAGGCACACGAATTTATCTTCTTTTTTTTCCTTTTTTTTTTGTCATTTCTTTTATTTTCTTTTTTTTTAAAAAAATGAAAAACAAAATAAAAAAGAAAAAAAGGGAAAAGTTTACTACATTTATTGTATATATACATTAGTTGTCGTGAATGACGACGTTTCAATGAAAAAAAAAAAGAAATTTCGCAACAACCTCGGACTGCATGTTACGAAAACAACAATGTACTTTAAGCTATTTACGATTTTTTATATAACCAAATTTATTTATTAAATATCTAGTGATTCTTTTATCAAAAATATACCAATGAAAAGATTTTTAAATTGCGAACAAAATGAGTCAAACATTGCGATACCTTTTACTAACGTAAAATTTTATAAAAAATGTTGAAGTTTAATATATAATTTTGTAGAAATAAAGTAAAATACAAAGCACACCTTCAACTATTTAGCAATTTACAAAAACTGTCTTTGACTTTATTTTAAAATGGAAATTCGCAACACCCTTGCTCGGAGACTATGTGCCGAGTTATGAAAATTACCATGTACTATCAGCTATTTACAGTTTTCTATATAATAAAACTTTATTAATAAAATATCTAGCGATTTTCTTTGTGAAAAAAATCAGTCCAATATTGTAATACTTTTGAATAATGTATAATTTTATAAAATATGTTACGGTTTAATATATGGTTTTTTTTTGGCAAAACTAAAATAAAGCTCAAAACACACCCTTAGACTATCTAGCAATTTATAAAAACTACCTTTAGTTTATTTCTTTACATTTGTATGTTACATATATCTTTATCTCAAACAGTTGTTTTTTTTTCCAACTTTTTTATATAACGAACCTTATTTATCAAGCATCTAATAAATGTTTACAGTTTTCTTATTAAAAAAATACACCAATAAAAATGTTTTTAAATATTTAAAAATAATGTTTTAAGATCACCTTTTATCTTTTTTATGATAATCTCAAATAAAAGGAGGTCAATATTGCATTGCTTTTAACTTATGTATTCTTTTACAAAGAAATACGAGTAGGTTTTTTTTTTTTTTTTTTTTTTTTTTTTTATTTTTTTTTTTTTTTTTTTTTTTTTTTTTTTTTTTTTTTTTTTTTTTTTTTTTTTTTGCTGTTGTAAAACAAATGGATTACAAACGTTTGAATAATAAAGACAATAATAGATAAATAATATGAATTGCATTAAACATTTTAGGGTCCGTTTTGTATCCCACTATGGGAATGAAACTATGACTATGAAAGTGATACATGATGTTTGTTTAAGATGAGGGGCCCACTATTATGGGAATGAATGATAGATTTATTCTATACTTCATATACCACAAAAGAGTAAGGAATTGATCTATCATAGGTGAGGGGCCCACCACTACTATCAAACTAAATCATATAGGCGTATGAAATACTCCCTCCGTCCCATATTAAGTGTCCACTTTCATAATGCACAAAGTTTTAGGAGATTCCACTAATTAATTTCTTTACCAATCAAATATTATTTGTACCCACTAAAATCTCTTTTTATTGGTTAAAAGGTACAAGTGGACACTTAATTTGGGACATCCAAAGATTCCATTGTGGATACTTAATATGGGACGGAGGGAGTATGTTTTATGCAAAGAAAGCAAACTAATTAAACGATTTAACTTATCACACAAAAGGCATGCATTTAATACTCGTTAGTAACTAATGTTTGCACGTGTGTCGATGACCAAAACTGACTAGTGGACGACTAATATCAATATCACACAAAAATATCTAATAAACAAATTGGGTACATGCTTTATGACGAATTTAGTTGTTACAAATCACCTCGGTCTCCTTTCTTAAGTTCTTAACAGTTTTTAACTTCATTTAGTTAGCATAGCTGCACAAATTGCTTAGATTACAGTACGTAGTAACAAGTAAATAAAATTGTGTCTCCTTTTCCAAAAATAAAATAAAATTGTGTGTCTTAAATAAGTCAAAGCAGCTTTAACTAGCTACACAATAGTACAATCGTGAATTCTACAATCACGATGAAGACGTCCATGATCGAGTCTACACTTTAGCAATGATTTGTAACTAAAAATATGCATACATCATCTATCTAGATGATGATAATATTAGATGATAAATATGCCCAAACCCGTTTGTAGGTTTAGTGTTTCAATCATGTAACCTCTATATATTGTGAAAATCCTGTAAGTTATGATGTTTATTGAACCACGGTATATATATAGATGTTATATGAGTGGAAACTCTAAACCCACAAATGGACTTGAACTTATTTATCATCTAATATATTTACATCATAATAAGCCAACAATCAAGCTTGAGCCATATCTATCCTCTAATAGATAAAACAAGTGCCACATTATATATACGTTCTAGCCTAGCTAACGAGAGCCCCAGAAGACAAAACATTATAATAACATGAATTTTAATAGACATAAGTGTTGAGAGAGATTGAGAAAGAGACCTTTGTGGTGCTATTGCAATATGTCTAATTGCTTGCTTGAAATGGAGGGATTCATGGGAAGAAAACTCTACTGAGGTAGTGAATATATACCAACCAAAAGTTAAGGGTGCATTTGAGCTGGAGAATAAGTAATTTGCTTGTAACTTTGGGCAACTTAAGCATCTATCTGCGAGAATGTAATCTTACTGCTTTTCCTTTATGGTTATGTTTGGTATGTAAGTATTTTGAAGCATTTAGAAATAACTAGCGGTGGTTAGCGTTATATACAATATGTTTGTTTGAAAATAAACAACTAGCGTTTTAACTTTTTATAAACATCCCAAATCAAAATGCTAATTCCATTTACAAATTTTGACTATACAGCTATATTACCAAACACTTTATCAAAACAAACCGCTATGACTTTATCAAAACAAACTGCTACCGCTCTTTTTGGTACCGCTATCTCCGCCAAACATACATATATTTGATCACACACATGCAGCATATGCATGTTACATGTTGCAAATATATTCGTTCTAGCAAAATTAATCCGGTCTAAGTATTATATGTTTTGTTGATGTGCGGACACCAAAAAGTAACCAAAGTAGAGATAAATTAAATCTATACTACATATAAATGAAACATGGTCAAAGTGGAAAAGTGAAAAGTCAAGTAACGTGAAATGTTGAAAAATCTTATTAAAGGAAATTATGAAATGTAATTAATACTCTTATTAAAACAGCCCATTACTTAAAAGTACAATGATATATTCACATTGTACAACCAATTAAAAACATATCTACAAAAGTAAATACAACCAATTAAAAGACAAACCGGGTTGACCCGGGACGCTTCAAACCCGACGGGTTTTATAATTTGACCCATTTTCGACCCAATCTAAAAAGTTGACCTGGTTTAAATCGACCTATTTTTCGACCGGAACGGTTCAACCGGTTGAACCACCCAGGTCGAACCGGGTTTCAAAACATTATCCATTACTTAAAAGTACAATAATTTATTCACATTGTACAACCAATTAAAAACATATCTATCAAATTAAATACAACCAATTAAAACAAAAACCGGGTTGACCCGGGACGCTTCAAACTCGGACGGGTTAACCCAGTTTAATTTGAACCGTTTTCGACCCAACCTAGCAAGTTGACCCGGTTTAAATCGACCCATTTTTTGCCCGGAACGGTTCAACCGGTTGAACCACCCGGGTTGAAGCGGGTTTCAAAACATTATGTTAAATTCTCAAATCTTCAAACTTTTATTGTTTTTCGTTTATAACCTATAAACTTTTTTTATCAATAAACTATTTATCGCTATAAAATCCCGTTGCTATGCACGGGTACTCGTCTAGTATTCACAATGTACGTTGACCACTTTACTTATTCAAAAAGTAATTCTTTCGTATTAGTTAAAGAAAGTTAAAAGAAATTTACAAGACTTACATAATTATCACAACTAGCAACATGTTTAGAAATTTGAATTACAATGATACTCCCGACACAAACGATAAACGACCTTCACAACTAAACCTATAAAAATCAGCCATCGAAGTAAGAAATTCCGACGTAGAAAACCAATTTATTTATGGGCAATAATCTGGAAAAATGAGCATGAAAACGGGATGAAAACCAACAACCAAAACCCTAATCACCCGATGAAACCCATATTGAAACCTCAAACCAAACGGTTCCGACTACACAAACAAATCGAATGGTGGAGCAGCGATGTAGAGACACTAGACGAGAAAAACCTAAGATTATAGGGCCATCATATGCTGATCGAAACTCAAAACGAGTATGACCATATATTGTCGACCTATCGCCCTTGATCGTGTTGAAACTAGAAAAGGCTACTACCTGCTCACACTTTTGGTGATATTAACGACCCGAACTACAAAACCACCATACCAACATATCTGAAATTCTTATAAGAACCTTCTGTAAGCTACGGAAAAGAGCCCGCTTGACCCTACAACAGTTGCCGATAAAATGACCATGATACCTAAAACTCCTGTGAGAAAAAGACCCCGAACAGCTTAATACACACTAACCACGACCCAAATCAAGTTCTAAACAACAAAAATACCATACACCCTTGTGCCCAATTCAGATTTCTCCTCGATTTTGTGACGGTTGTTGCTTGTTGTGGCTTGGGTGTATATTTTAAAGATGACTGATTAAACACGATCAAGAAGGTGTTGGTGGATGCTGAAAGTTTGAGCATCGTTTTAAAAGCTTCATAATCTCCCCATGCAAGTCATCCGAAGGTGGCTTAATCGAAAAATATGTTTGCAAAAAACTAGTGAACAAAATAGCCGTAGCAACCAACAAAGCCAGGGTCTTCCATGGACTACTGAAGTAAACTGTAATCAGCTCGGCAGCCCACGTCTTATACCGAGTAGTACAATGCTTCTCGATCCCTCTTCGCAGTTGATTAAACATGTAAATATTAACCGCTGGTGCTTCTATTTCACCGTACATTCTCACCACTTCTTCATCTCGCCCAAGACTATGAAGTAATATGTTGCTGTTTCTTAGCTCCTTCACGTCGTCACGTTGGATAACTAGCGATTTCATTACTCGAATATAAGTCGAGACACGAAGGTCATTAGGGTTATGTGGACACATCTCGTACGCGATCATGTTTAAGTAAATAGCTTTTGTATTTGATGACACAGCTCTACGTACAAGTTCGAGTTCCCCGTAACAAAAATGTGAGTGGAACTTTATGTCTTCGTGTGAGGACTCGTCGTAGGTACATCTTAAGAAGACCCCTTTTGCTTTGAGTTCCATTACTGAAGCAAAAGATCGGTTTCGTTTTACATAGTTATAATCTTCACTTGTATCGATTTCTTTAGCCCATCTTCGCAACTTGCCATGACGAGTCGAACCAAGACCTAGTGAGGCTGAGAGCGAGATGAAATACGATCTATAAAGCTCGAGTAAGTGAAGGGGCTGTTTCTTTTCGAGCACCTTTTCATTCTTTATTATTACCTCGCCGTAGTTTAAGTAATTAAAGAACCCATTCAGTATTTCTTCGCCTTTATCATGGAATCTTAAATCCATTAGAACTTCGAGTACTACAAACGGGATTTGGTTCTCGAGCAAAAATATGTCACGAGCAACATTTGCGAAGCCTAATGCACCCAAATACTCACAATTTAATAACGCCTTATTGTTGGCACACGATATGCACTCCATAAAGAACAAAATAAAGCAACCATCGCGTAACATCATTCTACTAAACTCCTCATCATTGTAATCATCGGTAGAACCATCAATATAACAGTTTCTGGCATCATGTATGACCTCAAACACTCTGTTGAATAAAAAGTCCATGGTTTTACCGCAGCTCATGCGATACTCTTCGAGGGTTATGAGCTTGTATTTCTCGGCATTGGCTAGGTTGGTTTTGTTATGGTGGTACGGGCCTAGTGAAACCACTGCAGGCTCGTAGTATTCATAGTTTCTACGATCTTTTTCGCCTTTTAAGAGCAAGGGTGGTACTTTTTGGATATACCGTTTGCGTTTGTTGGTCTCGTGGCCTCTGAGACATCCTTCCCACTCCTTGATAATGGCATTATTGTTATTTTCAGGATGATTGTTGGGGATCTCCACCCTTACATCCTCACTTTCGGGCATTTCCATCTCCGAGGGTATAAGTACGTCGTTCTGTTGTCAAATTAATAATCTGAACAAACAAATTGTGGATGAATTGGTTATAGTTTAAGAAGCTAAAAGCCTACAGCGATTGATATTAATTAACAAGTAAATTAAACTGATTTAAGCTATATATGTAAATGAGAAAATAAAAAGAGAGACTGTATCTACGAAAATAAAAATACCAACTTAAGAATTTGAATATTTGACACCTTTGTACATGTTTAGACTTATAAACCGACAACCACTTAGTAGAGTGGAATTTCAATAAACATTGGATTCCGATAGGGAAAGGCCACCGAAGGAATACTACATTTGCTTATTGATTTTCACTTGTGCGTTTATGATCAATCTAATTCCTAAATAAACATCCCTAAATATTTATTTGTAGGAAGTAGGCTAAGAATATGACATACGATCACTAGTGATGTTCTCATCATTGTTGTACAAGTTCCTTGTATTGCACCAATAACAATTCATTTGCATTCTTTAAGTAAATGTACTTAGAGCAATGCTACAACCACATAAAGAATCCACAAACAAAATCAACATGCTGACATGTCAGTGGGTGATCGGTTGAATCAGAGAGAGGAGAGAGAAACTGCCACAAAATACACTAATCATCCATTAACACGTCAGCGTGTGAATTTTTTTTTGTGAATGACTAATTGTATAATGTATGCATGGTGCAATATAAGTAACTTGTGCGCTATGATAAATTAAACTTCTTTAAAAGTTTATAGAGTGAGACGTAACTTAGGCATGACATTTATACTACATATGATAGATGAATAATATTTCTTTCATTGATCTAAGACAATTTTCAGTGTATTTTTAAAAACTAAAAATTAATATGCAATATGTATAAATAGTTCATGCTATATGTAATACATAAAACAATAATTCTTTTACATATAATTATTTAAAATATTCATTAATGTAAGTTTAATGCCATTTTTTTTAGTTATGAATATTTGAAAATTTTAAAAATTGCATATTCAAAAAACATTTATCATATATATATATATATATATATATATATATATATATATATATATATATATATATATATATATATATATATATATATATATATATATATATATATTTGTACAAGTTTAGTGAAATCTTGATCATTTTGCTAATAAATTGTGTTGAAAAGAATCGTACATGTCAAAGTACGAATATTTTCAGGTTATTTATAAAGTATGAAAATGTGATAATTTTTTAATACCGTAATTTATATAAGCAATGTCATATATAAATTTATTAACCATATGTTACAAGAACTAATTTATATTTCTCTATATTTACACTTTATCTAATATTGTGACGAATATTACACAACATCTATAGATTAGCAAGTATATTTCACCACCAATCATCACACCCTCGTAATATTACTGACTACCGCTTTTGTATCGTCAATGCATCGTGATACATAGGTACTTGACATTTTAATATGAATAGTGTGCGATAAAGTTATTCTAAAAAATTCTCGCAATGCGTAAAGTCATTATCACAAAAATCTGTAATCGAAAAAAATTATTTGCCAAAAATTTTGATTACATCATACTTGTTGCTGTAACGCACGAGTACCCAGCTAGTTTGCAGCTAAAATCAAAGCTAACCTATACTACTATATGTTTCTAGTTTTGGCGGTAGAAGCCATACTTATAAACCTCGTAGTTAATGAAAGGGAGTAAGGGACGATGTAAAAGGTCATGCATGTGCATAGGGAGTTAGACTAAAATTGTGAGATTCATACATGAACTTAAGCTCATAGAGCACGGTGAAGGTGTTACAGGACCCTTATGGGGCATCTTTGATGCATATAACGGCGCCTAATGCATTGCTTCCTATGATTTAGGCGCACGTTATATAGTTATAAGCTCGGTGCCATGGCAGTGACTGGTGTTAATTGAATTATTTCTTTTCTTTTATTTTTTGAATGTAAATTGAAAAAAAAAAATGTTTGGCTTTTTGGGTTGTGTGTTATATAAATGTTATCGAAAGAGGGTGTGTTTTTTATATATTATAATAAGAGATTTGTTATACAATGCCCAATAAGTAATAGTTAAGATAAATATAAAAAGAATTGAACTTTAATAAGATAAAATCACATATATTTAAGGTAATTTGTATGTTTATTTGTTATGTATTAAGTACATAATTACTTTAAATATGTAAAAATATGTTATTTAATGTCGCTTAACTATTGTTCAGTGAGCATTGTATATTATATATTAAATCCGTTATAATAATTTTATAAAGGAAAAACTAAAATGACGGGATAAATAACACCATAACTACAACTAAGTACACATAGGCACATAGCTCTGTTATAAAAAGCAATTAATAGTTTATGAAATATTGCTGTATTTATACATGCTCTATGAAACAAGAGTGATCTTCAATAAACATGAATGCGTATAACTTTTAACAAATCATAAACATAAGTTTCGAGAGTACCTTTTTGGTGCTATTGATGTCACGGCTGCTAATTACTTGCCTCAACTGGAGACATGGAATAGAATATAGCAGCTAAAAGTAAAGGCTGCATTCAATTTCAGAGAATAATCAGTAATTTGTTTATAACTTTGGGCAAGTTGGCATCTATCTTCTAGTATCAGCCTTTACCCCTTTCCGCTTTACAAGTTTATATATATATATTACATGCAATCACGTGTAACATCCGTGATCCATGTATACATTGGTAAATAAATAAACAAAAAATTATAACACTTGCGTATTGATCACGTAATCACGTATAGTGGATGAAAAGAGTCCGATTCCATACAAGGCTGGAAAACGTCCGACACATCCGAATAATTAATGAGCCACACGTAATCTTGTAAATAAAAATAGGTGGACCCCCCATGGTAGGGAGGGTGTGGTTATTGCATCCCTTATAGTATAACCCTTCCACATTTGTGAAATGCGTAGGTGTCATCCAACTAACCACAATGGCACAATGTCAAGCAAACATAAAAGTCAATATTCAAAGTTAAATTGCTCGATCAATTTTTATTACAACTTTTTTAAAATGCTAGATCCACACTAGATTTATAAAATTATATTTAAAACAACTTCTTAATAGAATGTGAAAGGTAAAGAAAAAGAAATAAAGATTATGATACAATATGATTAAACCACTACACTTGATAGATCATTATGTAAATATAATTTTGTAAAGTTTTATGTAAACGTAGTATTGCTCATGTGTTTGTAACAACTACGACGAATAGAATTATTATGAACAGAAAATATACGATCAGATAGTTAGATGGTCTAATTAGGAGTGCACTATGATTTTATTAACCATTATTGTTGTCGACAACAAGCCGTTGATAAGATTCATGATCAATAGGGAAAGTAGGAGTGCACCATGGACCATTATTGTAGTCGTCCACAACAAGCCATTGATAATGATTAATGATCACTAGGGAATTCGTTATCATTACTCATAATTCATCTACAGAAAATGCTTGTTTTCTTAAGCATACAAAATCTTGGAAAATAATCTAGAAGTCTAGAACATAATAAAAAATTGTAAATATAATAAGTTTGCTACCGTTGTTTTCTACAATATTAAAAAAACCGGATTTTAAATCGACCCTGCGGAGCTACCGCTTCAAGATTTAACCGGTTTAGCTCACAGTTCAATCGGTTTTTTTCCTCAAACTCGACCTTTGGTGACCTAACCGGTTTACGGTTCAACCGACCAAGTCAACTCGAAATTTAAACTATTAGTTTTCTAGAAAGTATAAATATTAGAGAAGTGTCGAGAACATAACAAAAAAAAGTACATATATAATAAGTTTGCTAGCAAATTAGACACTGAGATTGGATAGCAACCGATTGTTGTCTTAATCCAGTAAATCAATCAACCGATTGTTGCTAGCAAAAAAAATTCGGCATATTAATAACGAGGAGGATACACTTTCGCCTTGTACCGAACAGCTTTAAGCAAACATTTTCTGATATCTTATTACTCGCGACTAGCATAATTGTTTCTTAAATAACTTGATAGTAATAATTGTAGGAAACGGTGTACACTTTTATTAATAAATCAGATTACAAGAATAATAATAAAATTAACAGAAACCAAAAAACAGAAAATAAATAAAGACAGAATGGAGTAGAAGCAGAAGACAGACTCTAACAACGATTAAAGAAAAGAAAGCAGTAAAGGTAGGAACGAGGCTCGTGTAAACACGATTCCCTTAAAACAGATTCGCCGTCTGTTTCCCAGGGTACAACGTTCAAAGCTGTTGTACAGCCGGACTTGACTTACTTGCCTGAAAGATCACGGAAAGCTCTGAATGTTTCTGATCGAAGCTTGCTGGAAATCGGATACAATGGAGCTGCGTTCTTTTCTGTAACCTAAACCGAATGAGTTATAGCTTTATTTATGTTCTCCAAGATTATACGTTAAATTATGTCCAAAGTTTGCAAAAAACCACTTTGCAAACTCATTTTTCCAACAATAATTACGTAAAGTCAAATAAAACAAAAACGCAAGCATATCAAAACAACCCTTTGAAATAAGCCTGAGGAAAAATTCGAAAAATACAAGACAAAAAGGAGCACTTAACCAAAAAATCAAATAAGTAAAAGTCCTTTTTGATCGTGTTAGCTTTAAATATATCTCCTGTTATATATAAAGTAAAAATAATTTTACTTGAAACTTAAAAGTTTAAAAATAAATAATTTGTTATATCTAAAAGTATCTTTTTAAACTTCAAATTCATTTTTATTTCCCCAACAAAAATGTTCGACTTTTTATTAAAAAAAATTGTCTTATAACTATCAGCATGGGTGAGCATAAACCGAATCCAAAAAAACCACAAAAAGCAAACTGAAAAAATCGATCCACAGCGAAAAACAACGGTTCAGTTTTAGAAAATGGAATAACTGCATTTTGCTATGTGGTTTAGGTTTCCACAAAAAACCAAACTGCAATAACCGTACCGAACCACTCTAACATATTCATATTTTTTTTAAAATAAACCTATTAAATGTCATAGTTTTGTGTGATAAATTGCTTTTCTTTATACATTCCTAATTAATTACTTCAAACATATTTTATTAGTTAATTATTTTGTGAGTTTTTAGGTCATATAAAAAAATAAAAATTGTGCAATTTATCATCGAAGTTTTTAAAATCTCCATTATATTTGACTTTTACTATTATCTAGATTTATAATTCCATACTAATGCACAACATTTGTATGTAACCTTGCAATATATTTATCCTATGATAAATATATTATATAAAATTAATTTGGAAAAAAATGAACGTTAAAAACGAAAAAATCGCAAAAACCAAACCCAAAACAACAAAAACCGAGACTACAAATAACGCGCGGTTGCGGATTCTCATTTTGTAAAAACTGCAAATGCGGTTTTGGTTTGGTTTTTACCAAAAAAACGCATGCTCACCCCTATTAAAAAGTTTACCAATCACGTTTAATACATACTATATATACTTATCGTTTCAACTATATACATATCACGTTATTTGTAGAAAAAAACTATAAAAAGAAATATGTTAAGAAGATGAAATTTTCAACTAATTATTGTTATGTTTCATTCTTAGATTCCCTAAATAATTTTATAGATTCTTTCATAAAACTGTTCTTTGAGTTGAATTATCTTATGTTACAACCTTTTTTCAAATACATTTTGACTATTATACGTTGTATGTATAAACGTTATACAAAATATCTCAACTATAATTATTTGCCGCCATAAGGACAAAATTGTTACTATTTTGTGAATATTAACAATTCAAAGAATTCTTAATATTTAAAATTAAAATGACAAAAGATGGTCAATTGTTGGGTTTTTCTACATGTTTTATTTTGCAAACAGTTGATATATTGTCGCAAAAATGCGAATCATCTCATGACTCATCGCTATTGATCAATATGTGAATTAGCTAACAAGGATTTTTTTTTTTTTTTTTTTTTTTTTTTTTTTTTTTTTT